>JAQGAU010000479.1:0-27408 GCA_034698045.1 Paramacrobiotus richtersi
AAGAATGAAATATTGACGATAAATATGACGATCAAGTATATTGTAAATGCAGAAACATTGGCTTGTGGTAGTGTTTGGAAGATGAGGACACCCAGGTTTAGAACAAATGCTAAAGCGGCCGTGCCCAGGACTATTCCCAGCCATGGGGTCCAGCCATCTGCTGTCGTCGGAGGGCTGGTTGCGTTCCAGATAACAGTGGTGTTTCGTGTTGAATTCCAAAGAAAGGCGAAATTCGCGGCTTCCATAGGATACTGTTAAAATACTGATTAGCCAAGATGGTCAGATGCTGATCTGCTGACAAGGAGCCTGTGCAAGATGTCCTATTCAGTCAAGCTTTGCTCTTGTCGTTTTCTGTTATTAACGGACTGCAACACCTGAGAAGGATGGAAGTTTTATAAATGGACAGGGTGATTCCAACCGAGCTCGAGTAGGAAAAATCAAAAGTATTTAGAGTTCCGGTGTATAATTGGCAAGCGCACTCCGCTGTACTAACGGAGAAACTGCAAGTGAACACACAAGGGCATACGGATGGCTCATTCCACAGGCCGTACGGTCTGTGGCTAAGCAGATGAACGAGTGTGTGGTTCCAAATAATATGCTCTTATTTTTCGAGATATTCATTAGAGTATCGTATGCATCAAAACTGAAAAGGTAATGAGCTGATTCTCCGAATCACAGTTTTGGGGTTTGTTCAAATGTGGCGAAAATCGGATGAAAACTGACTGTGCTGTCTCGGTTAACGAACACATCAGCCAACACTGCTCTTTGCGGTACCCATGAATATGGAGGACCTTCGCTTCACTTCGGTCGATTAATTACAACCACGCAGGCTGAAGGCATTGCCGTGGGAATTCACTTGGGCAAATGAATAAACCCTTATGTAATGCGCAGCATCATGCTGCGCTGGGACAAAGAACGAAAGCTGTACGTAGGGCAGCTTGTACCAACAACAAGCATATCAATTCATTGCCTCGCGTCCATTCAGTAACAGCAGGTGTCATTTTGGCAAAATATGGCATCGCTACCTTCGCCACCAATAACCAAAAGCGCGAAAATCAACAAGATAAATGTCGCGTAAAAATTGCCGCACTAAATTTACTGCGGCATCGAAGATCGTGGAGAAAATTTTACGTGTTAGTCCTAACAGAAAGAAACAACCGCGACAAATCGGGTAAACCCGTCTGTTGTTATTCCCTCCTGGCCAACATTCCATTATCAGCAGTTGCTTCTGAATGCACGTAATTGCAGTACTGGCTGTATGCGCTATTCTTAGGCAATCTTAGCCCATTCTAATTTTCTGTTAGCATAAGTACCGTATTTAGGTATGTTTGGTGTGTCTGTACGAGTGATTTGTTTACGTTTGTACTGCACGTTCTATTGGTACGTATACTGTAAATACTTTATTACTGCCCTTTATTATGTCGCTGTTATGTACTCTGTATTAAACGTAGTACTTACCTTTCCTATTACATTATACGGAGTGGCATTATACGCTTAGGCTGACTTTTAGCAAGTGTAACAAATCATTTCGCGCACGAACTCTAGATCACTGAGTCCACAAAGCGGATGTCACAGTACCCTTTAATCGCTTTTCAACAGCAAAATCCGTAGAATGGTTCGTGAAGACATTTTTCGTTCTGGTGAGCCCGAATACACGATTTAGTTTCTCCATTTAAAAATGACGTTTATTTTTGAAGCGCAAATTTGTGTTTTTTGCCGTGTGCTACTGAAAAACTGCATAGCTTGTTTTGCAGGCGAAAATACCGAGTTTGGGTTCAGACTGTCAATGTCAAGCTTTCACGTGTCCGGTGGAAAGCAGTTTTGTTCACAAACTCCGCAGTTTCAGCAGCCTGGTAAAACGCTCTAAGCAACTAGCGATCGGATGTGTCTGCAACAAAATCTGGGTACTCAATAATTTTCGACAGAAGGCTTTCTCTGCTAAATTTCTAAATACTCTGTAAAGTGCCCACAGTCACGCGCGTTCTCACGCACTCGAGAAGGGTCTTCTGCTTCACGGGACCACACTCAACAGTAAAAACAGCCTATTATTAGTACATTACATAGAAACAGCGCATTAAATTAGAAATAGAATTAGAAATGATGAGTTTCTGATTACCCTTTCCCGACCACACCACGTGAAACATTTCTATGATACCGCCATAATTACTGAGCCATGCGATGGAACAGACAGCAGGAACACGCGAACCAGGCGTGGCGATGCGCAGCTTGTACATTTAATTACAGAATGTACGCCGGTTTGCGCGCATTCTGCGTACTATAAAAGCAGCGCATAGCGTCCTTTTCTGCTGTACAGCAAACTATGGGACTAAGGGTGGGTCTCGTATTCGAAGCGAACTCGATACGGTACAGAGGCGTGATTAAACTAAAGATACGGTTCGCGAAGCCACCTCATGAGGTGATTACGGCGCTGTAACTTTCGTCTAGCCATGGCCCGCGTACCGTATCGAGATTCGCTTCGACTGCGAGACCCACCCTAATACGGACCATAGTTGGGTCTGCATCGCAGAATTCATGCCTGGCCATTACGTAAACCGCCATGTTACTTTCAAGAGCTCATAATTTGTCACCGTTTGTACGAATTTTAAAATATAAAGATGCTCAGAACAGCTGTGACTTACCAGATTTTAATTGATATAAGTGATATATTTTCGCTAAAACGACACTGGCGGGGTTTTTTCAGTTTACCAAACTGCGACCATTGTTTTTCTGATGGATTATAAAATATCAGTAACGTTGTGTCTTTAGAAAACTCGCAAATCATAAAACCATTCTTAGGTAAGCAGGTGCACTGCATTAAGTCAAATCGTTCACTTATTCCACTGCCAAGATCTCGCCCTGACACAAAAAAGCGAAACCGGAATACGGCCCCGAAATATGAGTACTTTAATGTCATCTGCAGTTACACTTGTCGACAGGAAATGCAATTCATGGGAACGATATTGGATCAAAATTTTTGAATCGGAAGAAAACAGGAACGGCAAAAATCGGAAAGCGTAGTACGGTTATATTCTTAACCGTTTGGGTTTTCTTTGTAAGGCTCTCAATATTGTAAATACTAATTTATTGATCTGACTCGTATCGTGATAGTTGCAGACTGAGAGCAAACATAATGGTCTCCCGGGAGAACATCGGTAATCGCTGCTATCATGGGTAATGAAATTACCAGAACGTGACCTTTGCAGTAATGGCCTGCAGCACACTATTTGAGCATTGCTGTCATCAGCAGTGTTTTCTTACATCTTGGAATCATACCGGCGAATACAACGTTACAAAGAAGAGAATCTACCATAAACGCGAATGTTCACTGTCTGCCATGAATAAGTCCGATGAAGGCCCTAAGCCGTGATGTAGGCAGCGGTTTTGGTGGGTTCCGAATTTCGAATGTTTCTTTACGCCTGCGCACGTAATAATTGCCAGGTTATGTGGATCCTGTACAGGAAGGCCTGCTCTATTATGTCATTGTGCTCTCTCTGCCTCTTGCACCCAACGGCCGCAAAAAAACACTTGCATTGTATCGCCATGTTCAAAAAGGCTCAGCCCTACTGTGCGCTTTAAACTCAGTAAAACTTAACTCGTAAGATATCGTTAGAAAGAGCGGAATATTTGTCGCGTTCTAACACAAGATGAGCAAAATCCGTTGATAAACAGAAATGTCATAAGCATTAAAACATTTCAAATATTCACCATGTGTGCGGTATGTAACCAAACTGCCTGATTCCGTGTCAGAACGTGCTAAATTTTTCTTTCTTTCTACCGATACCTTGATAGCCAAGCTTTATTGAGTTTAAAGAGCACAGTAGAGCCAAGACTTTTTGAATAGGGCGAAACAATGCACCTGTTTTTTGCAGACGTTGGGCGAAAGAGGCGGAGAGCACTGGCAACACAATAGAGCATTCCTTTCTGGACAGGCTCCACATAATCTGGCAATCCTTACGTGCGCAAGCATAAAGAAACACTGGAGATTCGGAACCCACCAAAAAACTGCCTACATCCTGGCCTATGGCCTTAAGATTTGTCCAATGCGTTTTGATCCTGCTGTGACAAGCGTGACCGATGGATTAGGAAGCGATTATTTGTAAAAAATGGCAAATAGCGGGCGTTTTAAAGATCATCACAACGTCGGCTTGCGCACTTGCATTATTCATACTTTTTAGGTCACTTTCAGAAACTCTATAGGGTTGGGTTTTCTTTGATTTGCACATTCGTCAAATCGGTCATGGCAAACTGGTTTCATCGATTTACAACATCTCAAAACGGATCCTGAATGGAAAGTACATCTTCGTTCGTGTATAGAATGTTATGTATTGTACCATACAATCTACCTGCATACATCCATCGGTAGGTCTCACTGTCATTTTGTCATTAATGCCACAATGACCTGACGCTACTACGGTCATGATACAATGCAAAGATGCGCCTCTGTGCCAACACCCACTTTCACGACAACTGAACCCTTGCAGACATAGAAATAAGTGTAGAAAACGGTGACAAAGTCCTTTCGGTGATCCTGAACTGTGCGAATTCATTTTTATAACGGACCTTATTAAGGGCCGAGAGCTTTAAAGATTACGCGAATGATCGGGCTGCGGTTTGCCTTCACAGCCCTGGTCAACGACTTGTAGAGGACACACAGAATGAATAATACTAGTCTTTGTCAAACAAGGTGGTAGGTAGTCTTTATTAAACACAACTTTCGGAAAATTGCAGCTGATTCTGGCAACAGCCTTATTGCGCATCGATTATTAGCAAAACGCATTGTTTTATAGTTCTGTATTCACCAATGCTTTATTCGCAATACCTTGGTCTAATAACGTGCACTCCTCGAACGGGTTGCATTCCGCCCGCACAACACGGGATGAACGTGACAACGAAACATCGATTCCTTCAAAATGGGATAAAATACGTAAAAAGGGTCTTGTACCGTTTCTCTCTAGTAAAGTCCAGAGAGGTAAATTTCAGAGATGAGTTAAGGTGCGGGCTCTGACGCAGTAAACAGAGTCCATGTATAGAAAGGTCATCGAAGCCCGACCTCCGTTGGTGATCGGCAGTGCCACGTATCTTTGCAAACCTTCTCTCGTCCACGAAATCGAGTGCAAACTAACCCCCCTATCTGAAGCTGAAAATAAATATGAGAGGATCGAACACCATTTGCAAAGAATACAAGGTCGTCGTGATATTGGAAACATCACTTCGAAACACGATATTCAGGAATAACAGGGCACACCAATAGTAAACCGAGGGGATCCAGCAGACAAGCACGCTGATCGAAGTCATGGTCAGCACGACGAACGGCTTTACTTTCTTTTGCTTGCTGGTAGCTCTTGTTCCTTCAGTATCTGCGCTCGTTTGTGTCCTGGTTGCATTGCCTGTTGACCCGAGTTGCACGTGCTCTTACACTGGGAGTGCACCCACGCCGGAGCGTTTCTTCTGCAGTCGGATCTTAATGATTATATAGACGTAAATAAGTACCACGATAAAAAGGGGAATCATTCGATGAAGAATGTACCCCGCCCGACTCCAGTCAGTCCCATACCCCGTGCCAGGATCACAACCCTTACTTTGCTTGATAGGATGTAAGAACTCCACGAGAAATACTGGAAAAGGGATCAAGTGCAAGTAACACAGCATACCAACACATATGTAAACGGCGACCTTCTTGTTGTGCCTTTGTTTATATGATATAGGAAACTGAATTGCCCAGAAACGGTTAATCGATATCAGGACATGGGAAATTATTGGGATGATACTGATGATGCTCTGAAAATAACGATACGTTGCGCACAGCGCGTAACCACCGGGAAATATTCCATATAAAACGTGCAAGATATAGATCGGCCGGACGACAGTCAAGAATGAAATGTTGGCGATGAATATGACAATCAAGTAGATGGTAAACGCAGAAACATTGGCTTGAGGTAGTGTTTGAAAGATGAGGACGCCCAGGTTTAGAATGAATGCGACAACGGCCGTGCCCAGGACTGTTCCTAGCCATGGGGTCCAGCCATGCGGTGCAGCGGAAGGGCTGGTTTCATTCCAGATAACGGTGGTGTTTCGTGTTAAATTCCAAAGAAAGGCAGCATTCACGGCTTCCATGGGATATATTGTCTGGTTCGGATTACAAGAAAACCGCACAGGATGTCACATTCAAGGAACCTTTTCGCACTTATGAGTGTATCTGACCATGATGAGGGTCCCGTAAATGGACAGTGTGACTTCAATCGAGCTCGATCGGGCCGGGAAAATATTAGGATGTGTCTTCAGTTCCGGCATACCGTAATTACAGTATACTGTACAACAACGCAGTTTGCAGGCAAGCGCGATAGTCGAAATTCAGTTCACCAGCTGTTGAACAATTGCTTGTGCATCATCACCACAGCATCATACTGCGCCGGGACAAAGAGCGAGAGCCGTAGTGGGTGCAGTGGCTATACAACACAAACAACAGCCTATTCCCTCTAGTCCATTTGCTATTTTTGTATAGAATAGGACATTCTTTCTGTCACCACAAAGAGCAATAAGTACAGGAAGCAATAACAAAAATGTAAAATAAAACTCGAACTATTTAATTTCCTTGCGGCCATCGAAGATCGTGGACAAAGAGATTCATACGTAGATCGTCGCAAAAAGAAACACAGTTCGAAAAAAAACATAAACCACATGGGAAACCCCAGCTATATTTACTCCTCGCCGCCATCCTCTATCGGCAGATAAAGTTGAACGTAAATGCAATACTCACTGATTGCGTGCGAAGTAAGAGGAAAAAAGAGCGTTTATCGGGATTCGGTCCATCATTCGGATTCCACACTCATAATAAGACTTGTACAATAGGCGCGGTGGTCTACTAGGTAAATCGCAGCGTATAGATTAAGCTTTAGTCGTCCGATTATTTGATTAATTTTCCGGTACGGCGGTACACAGTAATCTGTGCAATATGCCGTATGGCGTTCCTGCAGAAAGCCGCTCAAAAACACTACAAAGAAAATTTTTCTTAATTCTACAAAGCACTTCACTGGCACTATGCAAAATTGCACATGTATATAGGGAAACTTGTAAAGGCATAAAACTTTTCCAGCGTATCTGTATTTTACACTGAAACCGACCCGCTGCTGATTATTCCATTCGTTGCATGCCCATACAAGAAACGCACTCACCCTAGGACTTTTTGTCCCTTCGAACTCGGTTGGACTGACACGCACTACACTACACATGACACGCACTAAGTTACTTTCATACTCCGAAGCGCACTGGGTATAAACGAAGCTTACGAATCAGCAAACAAAGTGACTATGACGTACCATGGTGTTACCTGATGTAATGCATTACATATGGGCAGTATACGTTGCGACCATTGCGCTTAAGCAGCTACATAGGCAAAACTGAAATACGGGCCTGGAACGCACATGTCGGTATGTAATGCGATTTATGCAGTGTGTCGGAGCAAAATGATGGAATGGAAAACAACAATAACCTAGCGAAATAAGCGAAATACAAATCGGAATGATTATTACGGTAATGAACTTGAAATTTTGTTTCTCTATGTCAAGTACTGTATTTAATAAATACTGATTTATTGACCATGATAGTTGCTGACTGAATGGTAAACATAAAGCTTTCTAGAGAACATCGATATAATTGCTGCTACGAGCAATGTGACCTTAGACGGTACGTTCTTGCATACCCCGCAACCTCCACGCACTGTTTTCCTCAGCAGTGTGTTCTTGCATCTTAGAATCATATCTGTATGGACATAACGGCCTTCCAAGAGATGAAAACGCAGTCTACGAGGACGTTCGTCCGATTGCGCGTTACGGAATACATTTGGACTCTGCTATAAGCTGCAGCGTAGGCGTGATCATAAAGCGATTACTGGTCGAAGACTGGGCAATAGCGCGCATTATTGCTTGTAAAATTATTAAAACGTTGGCTTGCTCTGGTTCTGGATCTATTCTCAGCCTCCTTTGCTGTTTTCAGGTCACTTTAAGAAAATCCATAGGGTTTTGTTTGGTGTGCACATTCTCTAGTTCCTTTTATTTAAATCGGAATAATGGAATTTAGAAATAGAAATGGATTTATATGGAATATAAAAAACCTTTTGTGGTGCACATAATAGTACTGTGTCACCGACATGCATATAGCATGTCAGGGGAGAAACCACAGAACACACACATGAGCCATAAAGGCCGCAGGTCTTAAATGGCGAATATCACCCAGCCTGGCATGTGCCACATACAGCACATGCCACAACGAGAAAACCCGCATCTAATGCGGTGAGAAGAGCCAAAGCCACCGACTGAAGAGCTGCACGCAATGCAAGCTCGCATATATCCGAAACAGCGTGCTCTGCATGCAATCCATGCAGAGCATAAGACACACCTCCAGCCATAGCGCAGAGACACAGGCGCAGAGAGAACACACACAGCGCAGACAGACAAACACAGACAAACAAGGGCGCCTCCCTGAGCGGCAACACACACCGCTCTCACAACTGTAACTGCTTCTTGTAACAAGCAATATGTTATGAATCACGCGACGACGTCGTCGCGTCAATCTTTTTTTGTAATTGCTGGCTTTGTTCTTGACTTAACATGCACTTGTCTCACAAGCAAAAGTGACAACTGTGGCTCACTCGAAGCGGCAATTCTCATAACGCAGTGCAAAAGAGCATGCATTTTCAAACTTCTCATGTGTTAGTTAAGTAAAAAGAACCGCACAAAGTCGGGGAGCCAGACGACACATGTGTTCCAAAGTTATGGAAGCAATAACTTGCAGTTTATTTTTATAGGGCATAATATCACTATACCTGCCCTGCTTGGAAGAAGTTGGAAAGAACCTGATAATAATATTGGGAAGGGGTTAGCGCGGTTACGGGCAAATTATTTTGATAGTTTCCATCGAAAAATGATGAAGAAAAAGATTGTGAGGATTGCTCGGACGAGGGCCGAACGTGTCCGCCACGTTGATGTTTGGCCGGACCGCTCCGGTGCAATAACTACTCTTGTATTATGCCGCTGTCAACAGTGCAACTGTGGACCCTGAAATATTCAAAAGTTTGTGTGTGAACCGGGACCGTGACTGCCGGGATAATTCGAACGGAAGAAGTGTACGAGAAGAGGCCACTAAGAACCTATGCCCCGTCACAGTAGCACTGCAACTGCAGTAACAAACACGGTACCATACAGTTACACTTTCAACTACTAGGACAGTGCACTCGCTCGTTGCGGGCACTGGGAGACCAAAGCGAAAGACAGCATTTGTTGAAAACAGTTCATCTGGCAAGGGCAGCAAGATCGTTTGCTTGCCACTTGAAAAAAGACGAGTATTGCCAAGTAAAGGTTACCATCAACCCATATACTCAGTAAACCTGAGGTTTTCGAGTCAGTGCACTACAGTCCAGTCGGGGCAGACGGCCGCCGCTGTCTCCTCCTCCTCGGGGACAAAGGCCTTTGCGGCGCCGCAGACACAGCTGTCCAAGAGCGACATTAATAACATACATCATTGCGCAACTTCCGGCCCCATATACTATGGCCGTAAACTGCGCAGCAGTGGTGACCGATACAAAGACACAGAAACCCTAGTTTTTTGTGAACATATAGGGCCAGATATGGCGCAATATTGGTGACGGACACACAGACACCAAAAACACAGTTTTCGTGAGTATAGAAGACAGCTTCGCTTCACTTCGCTCGATAATCGCGCACGCGTTGCCATATAATAACATAATTGCTGCTTCTAATCCTGTTCTCGCCGAATCTGGTCTTGGACCTTTGTGATGTTGTTCGAGACCGTATTTGTCGTTGTTCCAAGCATCGGCATACGGTATGTCTCACACCGTAGGTAACCGGACAATGAGTCATTCGTGACTCCTTGTTAATATAATGTTCGTATTCAGTAGTCTGGTGTAGTTGTACTGCAATACGTGGGGATTGTAGTGCTGTCTCTGTTGTGTACTCCAACATTTCCTTCGCATTACGGAATACGGTACTGTACGCAGGCCATTAATATCGAAACGCGCCGACATGAAAGGTTTCCGTTAATCGGGAAGGCATTGAAGAAGAAGATTTTAATAAGAATATTAACCTTGTACCCATTTTTTGTAATAAATAACACAGACATAAGTTAAAATACAGACTCCTATTAAAGCAGTCACTGGGTTCTCTGAAGAAGCTCTTCAAAGCCGCCCATACCATGTACAGTATCGTTCGGTGACCGACAGTCCTGCATATTTTTACGACCCTCCTCACGAGTAACGAAATCGAATGCGAACCAGACCTCCTATCTGAAGCAGAAAATGAAAATAAAAGGATCGAACACCATCTGCAAAGAATACAGGGCCGTCGTGATATTGGAAACAGAACTGGGAAAAGTGATATTCAGGAATAGCAGGGCACACAGTAGACAGCTGAGGGAATCCAGCAGACAAGCACGCTAATCGAAGTCAGGATTAGCACGATGAATGGTTTTACTTTTCTCTGCTTCCTGACAGTAATTGCAATGGCTTGGGTCCTTGATCCGGATTGCACATGCTTGGACGCTGCCACAACTTCCACGCCTGACCGTTTCTTCCGCAGCTCGATCTTAATAATAATATAGACATAAATAAGTACCACGCTAAAAAGCGGAATTAGTCGATGAAGTATGTACCCCGCTCGACCCCAGGCAGCCCTGTACCCCGTGCCGAGATCACAGAGACTTTGGTGCTCAACGGAATGTAACAACTCCACGAGAAACATCGGAAAAGGTATTAAGTGCACGTAGCACAGCATACCAGCAAATATGCAAACGGCTACCTTTTTATTGTGCCGTTGTTTATATGATATGGGAAACTGGATTGCCCAAAAACGGTTGACTGATACCAGAACACGAGCAATTACCGGGATGATACTGAAGATGCTCTGAAAATACCGATACGTTGCGCACAGTGCGTAACCGCCGGGAAATATTCCATACAAAACATGTAAGATATAGATTGGCCGGACGACAGTTAAGAATGAAATGTTAGCGATGAATATGACGATCAGGTATACGGTAAACGCAGAAACATTGGCTTGTGGCAGTGTTTGAAAGATGCGGACACCCAGGTTTAGTACGAATGCTAGAACCGCCGTGCCCAGGACTGTTCCTAGCCATGGAGTCCAGCCATGTGGTGTGGTCAAAGGGCTGGTTGCGTTCCAGATAACCGTGGTGTAGCGTGTTGAATTCCAAAGAAAGGTATAGTTCCCGGCTTCCATAGGATACTGATAATACAGTGACACTTAGCAGCGTTATAGATTTACCGATGCCAAAAACAGGGAAACTGCAAAAGATGTCATATTCTAGCAAGCTTCAGGTATGCCCTTAGTCATCATGTCTGAGCATGATGAAGGCTCTATAAATGAGCATTCCAGCCGAGTTGGAGTGGACAAAGGACAAAAAATCAAAAATCGTCTTCAGTTCTGGTACACATTAATAATATTGTAATCGCGCAGTTTACAGGCAGGCGTGGCAGTGGAAATGCATTTGGACAGCTGCTGAACAATTTTCTATGTGCTACGCAGCATCATGCTGCGCACTGCGCAAGGACAGATACTGTCAGATAGTGAAATCCGCAGTGAGTGCATCAACCACAACAAACACGATAATTATTCCCTAATGTCCACTTGTCTAGCAGGTACCATTTTGGAGAATATGGCACTGCTATTTGCTGATGACGAGAATTTTGGTGGATCTGAAAATGAAATTCGGCGACTGAGGGGTCAGAAAATTGCGGCATGGAGAAGAACTACCCAGTCGGGGCTAACAGCAGAGGAGAAAGAACAGTTGCGACAAAATTTTTTCGATATCAGAAAGAAGTTTATCCTACTAATTAAGAAAAGCGAAGTTTTGAAAAATGAACTCTTTTGGCGAGATAACGTGAGTCTGGCAAAAACTAATCCGGCACAATTTTGGAAGAACTTGAGTTTTGGTAAATCAGCAGTTTCGGTTGTCAGTATGCCGCCGATCGATGACCTTCACAAGTTTTTCAAGAACCTGGCGACAAAAGAACCAATACTTACTTGTCTACCGAGAACACTTGATTATCTTCCAGTTCTGGACGATGCATTCACAGTTCAAGAAGTGGAAGCTGCCGTCATGAAAACTGGCGCAAGTTCCTCGGCCGGTAACTACGAAATCGATACACGAATGTTTAAAATGCTGTGTAATAGTGAAACGTTTTTAATAAAGTTTACGGAAGCACTTAACGAAATTTTTAATTCTGGTGCGCTGCCAGAAGACTGGAACATCGGCAATTTAGTTCCTGTTCCGAAGAAAGGGAGAGAAATTACGCCTGAAAATTCGCGACCTGTAGTGGTGCTTCCGTTGCCCGCACGAGTATTGTCATCTGTTTTGAGCTGCCGTATCGAGATGTGGTCGAACATCAACGAAGATCAAGCAGAGTTTAGATCGGGAAGATGCACATCAGATCACCTTTTGACTCTTCAGGCAGTGTCGGAAAAATCCCTAAACGAGGGGAAAAAACTGTATCTAGCGTTCGTTGACTATACTTCTGCATTCGATACCGTGATTCATGAAAAACTTTGGGATAAGTTATGTGTTCAGGGCGTTTCAAATAAATTCCTTCAATTTTTAAAATCAGTGTATGGTCAGGCGATGAACAGGATTAAATCAGGCAGTCAACTGTCGCAAAGGTTCCCACTGCAGAAAGGAGTCAGGCAAGGTGATCCGTGTTCTGGTTCGCTTTTCGATATATATATCGATGACCTCACAGAGTTTGTTGCCGCGAATCGGACAACTACAGTCAAGGTTGGAAGCCGCTCGCTGTTTCTTTTGAAGTTTGCTGATGACGTAGTGGTATTCGCTCATTCGGAACAACACCTTCAAGAATCGGTTGCCAGATTAAGCGATTATTCGGATGAATACGGATTACTTATTAACATTCAAAAATCTGTAACAATGGTAATAAAAGGGCAGTCGAGGTTGGACGTTCGATGTAATGTTGTTGTGAAAGGATGTCTGCTAGAGCAAGTAAGAGAGTTTACGTATCTTGGCGTATGCGTAAACGAGACGCTCTCAATGAGCAAGACGAGCAAAACGTTACATGCATCAGTTTTGAAAAGCTTCTTTTCGCTTTTACAAAAAATTGAAAGTTCTGTTCCGCGAATGCAGTTCAAAACAGCTGAGAATATATTTGAAGCGACAGTAGGCAGTCATGTTCTGTTTGGGTCCGAATACTGTGGTTCCAATCCGGACGTCGATCGGTTGGAAATAAACTTTTTTCGGTGGTTTTTTAAGACCGGACAAAAGCTATCATCTGATGCTTGTTATTATCTTACCAAGCAGACACCTCTACACCATCGACAGATATGGAATCAACTGAAATTCATTACGCGATGCATAAAAATGCCGCCTGACAGTTTAGTGCGGCTGGCCATGACAGAACTGGTCAAGTCTGCTCAAGGGCGAAAAAAGGGTTTTTTACGGAGAGCTCTTAAACCGGTGGAAACGGAAACTGAACTCACCTGGGGCGACGCATCAGCCGTTGAACAAAAGTTAGCCACGATGTCCACGCTGGACATCATGGCCAAACTGCGGAAAAGGTTTTTGGATGACCTCATGGGTCGAGTAAGCGATAGTTCTGCCTTGGGGAGGGGGAAGCTGTTTTTCATGTTACAGATACATCCAAAACCGCTGCGGGCGCCATACCTCCATATCCTGCCCAGACACCTTACCAGTGCCATCATTCGAATGCTTGCCGGATGCCATTATCTGAGGATCGAGACAGGGCGGTGGGAGAACTTGGATCGAGCTGAGCGGATCTGTCAGCATTGTGAAGTCCTGGAAGATGAGATTCATGCCGTATTCCACTGCCCTTTGCATTTACCATCCCGCGAGCTCTTTTTGCACAAGCTGACAGCTACTCCTCCCGACCTGTTCGACCACGTAAAGATATGCATGGATGCTGCAGTCAGGACCCCGGACATGGATCGAGACATTCTTGCCATTGGTAATTTCATCCAGCGGCTATTGAAGGACGTAATGGACGCCTACCGAGGACGGTTGATACTCGACGGAGGCATGCACGAATTAATGGAATGAAAGGGCGATGCTGTATATAAATACGTGTGTTGGCTGTCTGTTTGCACTAATTTACTCTCCAGTGACCTTTGTGGTGTATCTAGGAACTGCCATTTTATCACGGACTGTGGTTTATGGTTTGGTCTGTATATTGTTAAACATTTAGTCTTTGGTATGTAACTATGTATAGTATGGATTCTTTCTTAACCATGTCATGCAAGTTGCATGGCACCTGCTGGACCGAAATGGCCAGAGGAATAAATTTGTTTGTTTGTTTGTTGCTATCTTCACCACCGGAAACGGAAGGTACCTGTACAAAAAAAAGCAATCTAAATATAACAAAAAACTCGCCGCATTGAAATTCTTTGCAAGCAGCTATGTTCGTAGACAGAAAATGTCAGCCATGAAAAAAAACTATGAAACAAATTTGAAATGAAACGGGTATACCACGGCTGTTTTTACTCCCAGCTGTCATCCATTATCAGCACAAGCTGCTAGATGTAAATGCAATACTGACTGTTTGCGTGCACACTACGAGGAAAACAAGAGCGTTTATCCGGATTCGCTTTCCATAATCATAACAATATTTTCAAGGCGCGGCGTAATTCACATCCAATGGATTATATTATAGCTGTCCCACTACAGGATTAGTTTTCATTCCTATACCGGTACACATTAATCTTTACAATATATACCATTTGCTGTTTCTGCATAAAACCGATAAAAAACCCACAGAAGATTACAGCGAGAAGCAAAGTTCTTCTTCAATTCCTCCAGGCTTTAGCGTACTGCATGCTTATAATTATGGGAAAAACTGGAATTTTTATTTCATTGTCTGCATTAAAATCGGTTCGCTGCTCAGCTGCTGAGTACACCATTCGGCGCTTGCCCGTACAATAACTACACACACTTTGGATTGTTTTTGTCCCTTCGAACTTAAACGAACGAAATTTACCTGCATATGGCATCTCATCTCCTCGCAGGGTATAAGCTAGACCTGGTATAATAAGCAATAGTATCAGTTGACTCGTAACTCGTATACCTACAGAATTTAATTGCGACCAATGTTTCTGTGATATATTACAAATAAAGTAGGGTACTTTCTTACGTTTTATGAAACCATTCTTCGGTAAGCAGTTACTTTAAAGTACGTTGAAGCGTTCACTGGAAACAAATTAAATGCCTATAATTAGTATTACATGCATTCCTTTAGATCTGCCTCTATGATTAGTAACCGTTTTAAGCGCTTACGCTAGGAAAAATCGGAATATGGGTTCGGAATATACTTGTCTGTAGGGAATATGATTCACAGGCAGGGTTTCGGATGGAAATGTTGGAATCTGAACAATAAAAGAAACTTAGCGAAATCTGGCGCAACAGAAACCGGAATGATTACCGGAAGTATTACGGTAACAAATTAGGAAATTTGGTTTTTCAATATGAAGTACTCAAAAAATACCAATTTATTGATCTGTCTGTCTATAGTTGCAGACTGAATGGTTTCTACAGCACACAGGTAATCGCTGCTATAGTATGTGTAATGTGTAATGTGACATTGGCACGTGCGTTCTTGCATTACCCCACACTCTCCCAGCACTGCTGTCATCAGGCGTGTTTTCTTGCATCTGGGAATCATTTGGCATCATCGCGTATCGAGGATATGAAAACGCACTGTGCGATAAGCATGGCCGATTACCCTGCAGAATGCATTTTGACCCTGCTGCTGAATGTTTTCTGGAGCGTAGGCGTGATCATGAAGGGATTACTTGCACAAGAATAGAAAATATCACGCCTCATTGGACTTGGAACTATGACAACATTGGCTTGCTTCTGAGCCTGCATTCTCATTCTAAGGTCACTTCCAGAAACTCCATTGGTATGGTTAGCCCTACCAAAGAAAACGTTTTCTTTGATTTGTACGTTGTCTAATCGGTCAATAGGGATCTTATACAGATACTGGTCACCTTCGTTTACAACGTCTAAAAATAAATCCTGAATGGAATGAACAAAACTTTCGGTGGTGTACGAGGACATCATGGCAATGTGCCCCACAGTTGCGGTGGTATAAGGCTCCACTCAGCCTCATGGCTCACAGCCCATGTTGTATGTACGAGTTCAGCGTTACCGAGTGGAGCGTTTTACCCCTCTGTCAAAATGGTGGGGTGCATTTCCAGTTTGTCCTCTTGTACAATAGTGGTCTAATCGCGGCTTTCGGCAAACCAACGTCAAGAACGACGCAGTAATAGAATTATTGTTGGTTATACTGTAAAAACAAAATAACAGGAAACGAAGTTAGAAAGCAACGGAACGTAAAATACGGGAAATAAAACTGAAATACGATTACTAACAAGAAAAAATAAACCCTCATCACATACCCGCGCGTTATACTTTAATATAGATACTGACTTCCTCTTGATTTTCGAGAAAAACCTGTTGGGGCTGAAAATGGTGCTCCAGTTTTGCTCAGTCTGCGATCGGTCCGTGATTTAACTTAAACTATATCCAGGCACTGGTGGCCTAATCCGCAAAAAAAGCTGATCCTTACTTGCTGGCCACGTTGCAGGCGAATCAACTTGTGTCCAGCGGAGGTTTCCTCTTCAAGCTTAACCGTCAAATGCTTATGTCGGTAAGGAAACGGACCTTTTTGTCTACCGCAGTTTTGACGATCAACATAGTCTTGTAGCTTTTGGGGATGTTTTTGACGTATCCGCACATACTGTTATCTTACAACAAAAGTGTGGCTCATTCGAAGCGGCAAACCACAGAACGCAGTGCGAAAGAGCATGAATTTCTAAACTGCATATACGTTCAGTAAAGGGAATCGCAGGAGGTTCTGTTTCACACTTTACTCATTGTACTGTAACAAGTACAGCTTCAGAAAAGCAGCGTACGTTTATATTGTGTAGTAATGCGGGCTTCAGAGAGTACATGATTCGTTGTATCCGGTTATGCGTGCTTTATAAACACATTTGTTCCAATGGCGCATCAGCCACGCTGACATTTAAGTTTGTCTCTTTTCTCCATTTGTGCACTTTCGCTGATCTGGTTCCCATTGTCATCCACACACCAAGTAGCAGCCCATAGCGACTGTATGGACTTAAACTTCCCTTTGGGGTCACACAGCGGCATATATTGATCGCTAGCTGAAAAACCCTCCGGGGCGCATTCTCGTGAATGCGTTCGGCACGTGGCACGCAAAAGCAGGAGAAAAACTTGCTTAATTTTTATGGTATGCTTTATAGCTTAGATACAATAAATAATCAAACATCCCCTTTTAGGAATGATTAACACTCACCGAAACCAGTGTATTCAAATCCACGTAAGAATTTAAAAACCGGAAATCAAGGCTGTCGTTTACAACAAAAGTAGAAAGCATTTTGAATACAATTCGAAATGGATTCAGAAAATGAAACCGTAACTGCGGTGCGGACCACTATCTGAATTTATCTGGGTAAAACTGCAACTGATCGTGTAAGTAAATCAGCAGCATTGCTATTATTCTCATGAACTGCGCATGCTATCAGAAACAGGCTGATTACAGCGTTCAAATTACTTTTCTCCAACAAAATAATCTAAAACAGCTCACTACGTGCGCATAATCGACCATGATTATGATCTCATATCCTACGAAAAATGACCAGCCACTATTCAGCAAACATATGTGCAGTAATGTATTGCTTATCTTATTATTGTACAAGAAGAACCATTAATGATATTTCCTGGTTCGCTGTTCTCTTCCGTGACTAATGTAATCTGCCAACTGTACACAAAAACCTTCTGATGTTTTGTTTCGATTGTACATCCAAGCACAAGCAGCTACAGCACCACAGCTGATCGTCATTGTTATGTCATTAATCTTATCTTACATACATATCTTTTGACAGCAGTTCCTGCTGCAGAGTTTTTTTCTCGTTCTAAGCTAGTTTGTAAACTCTTTTCAGTCACGTTCTGATAATTTTTTCTGGGATTGCTCATCGGCGTATTGGTAGCTAAACGCACCACCGCCTGATTATATAACAGGACATACCACAGCAGCGTGATGCATTGACCTTTTTCATATACTTTGGTACGGTTAAATTTTTATAATGAAAGTCTTAGTATAACTAAAAAGGCTGCCAAAGCAGCATTAGTCATACTTGCCACGTGCCGAAAATATCAAGGAATTCAATATCGTCCATACTGAATCGAAACGCACTGTTACGGAGGTCAATACAGTAGACAGTCGGCGTTACCACGGTTTGTACTTGAAATACGCGTCGGTATGTGGAGCTGTGTGTATGACTCACTGCCTATCATAATCTTCATAACCATCAGTAACAACGAGCAGACTAAGGAGGAAGTGACAGAAGTTACCAGTACGATTAGCAGCCAATCAACTACAACAACAAGGAAAGTGGGAAGTGGTCTTTGGTCCATAAACTAATCGATATAATTCCGTTCTGTGCTTTGTCTATGAGTAGTACTGTTTAGTAAAAAGGAATCACTGTTTGACACTGTTTGCAAGGTTATTGCGGATTGAGATGTAAGTGGTTGTTGGTGGTTTTTCTTGGCTAATCACTTGAACAACAACTCTTGCGGAATTCCGATCTAGTCTGATCAACTGGGTTATAGCTCTGACTTTCTGGATGTGCTTGATATGAGATTCTTGCCATTTGAGTGATAAAGGTCATCAGTGAACATGCAGTGTGATCGGTCCGATATCTCTTGACCTTTGAGTATACGCTAGCCACACACTAGTCATAAGCCAAGGGAAAACATAACGTGGGGTGACTTCACCTTCGTTACAGTACGGTAACATCATACATTTGGTTAAGCACTGCCGCACTTACTGTGCTTGGCTACTTCCTCTGCTTCGGCAAGGGCTTTCTTGCAGTTGTACTTTTCCGTATTCAGGTATCCTTGGATCTTCTTTCCTGATTTTAGCATTATCGAACCACTCGTAAAACATTCCGCGTTGGCCGCTACCACAAGAATAGCAGACACGACAAACAATTCACCAATGATATTCATTTTGGTTTATCGTTCGTTTAGTACGTGTGTTGGATATTTGAGAAAAGTAGAAAAAGAGTTGTTAGCTAACCTCATGTCAGCACTGAAATTAAAATAACACCATTACAACGAGTTCAAATATGGTTTTGGAACTTTCTCGAAACGACAAAACAACTGGATTAACAGGATTGATGGCTTGTTTGTCGCACTTATTATGCAGCGGTTTTTCCAACAACACCTGATTCACAAGAATCAGACAGTATGCTTCTCAAAAAGTGGTATCGGTAAGCGTGGAAAATACGGTAAATACCCACAGTATGGCATACGAAAAATATATACACCAATAGATTGTTACTGTGCAAGAATACTCAAAAGAGTGTGCTTGTTGTTTCGTGACTGGACTGTTTTCTCATAATGTCTTTAGTCAGCAGTACCCTGGGGCAAGATTTACATTCACTGTATTTGCAGAACGGCTACGATTTATGTCACCAATCCATTGATGGGTGTCACAACTACGGAATGATAAGGGCAAAGCACCAGTGTCCGGAATCCCGGGTGAGTTCACGAAAAGAATTTTACCAGTCGGAGCGCGGGTGGCGTGGTTATGGAATAACCGCGGGTGTTGTCAGGATCGTTATAGCCATATCCGCGATAAGTTGAAGTGCGACTGTAATCGCCACCGTAAGTAGATTCGGTACATAGTCTTAATCCGCAACGGTTGCAGCAACTGCCACCAATATTTCACCGAAGACAAGGCAACCAAAACCGCAGAACCATTTCCTATGGAAATCATTGTAATTGAATACAATTTACAATATCGAAGCTTTGGCAACCGTCGTGCTACTGCTTGTATTTGGCTGGAAACTACCCGCGACCTCAGTATATATGCGCAACTGGGGAAACCGACGTACTCCAGCCTATTTTGCGTGGCAACTGGCGCAACAATTGTAAGTTTGTTTTAGCTATTGCAAGCAGGCAGTACCTTCGAAGCTTAAGGTTAAAAAAATACCATTTTAGTAATATGACAACCAAGCTGATGGAGGACAGCGGTGAGAAACTACAGTTCATTCCAAATGTTAACACTTCGTAGCCGCACTTCATGCTAAAACTATGATTTTACGGTGCTGCATAACAAAATTATGAAACTTTATGCAAGGCTAATACATAGCTATGCACTAACTATCCAGTCATATCTTTGTGGTAACAGGCGAACACTTCGTTTCTAATGATTCTTTCAGTACTGCTTCCATCCACATCAATATGTAGTAGCGACTGTTTCCAGCCGAAGAGAAGCCAGCAAAATACCGTTTGCCCCAGTTGTGCTTGTATACTGGGGTTGCGGTCGTTACGGTTCGCTAATGTTGTGCATTCCTGCGTACTGAGTGAGACACTGACAAAGCAGTTGAAGGTTATGTACTTCGACAATGGCCCCTCAGTATGCTACGTTTTTACGGTACCCGTAATATGCTATTTCGCACCCCGCAGCAAAAGGGCTGGGGAAAATTAGCATATTACGGGTACCGTAAAAAAAAGAGCATACTGAGGGGTTATGGTCGAAGTACCGATTGCGCCACTTCCATGTACGGTCACAAGTTGTGCTGCTGATTTCAAATCCACCACGAGCAGAAGCTTCACCAGTAGTGTAGCGGCTTCCGTCGTTATAATAATCATCGCTGCTGCGGTAACGGTCATTGTTGCTGCTGGACCAGACACGGTTGTCACGGTCATATCCTGATCCACAATACGACTGCCCAAATGATTGTCAATTTGTCCATATGCACGGTTCATGTTAGACTCTCTGCTTGTCTGGTAGCAGTTTCCTCCACGAGAGTCAGTTCCCAAGCGTCCACCTAGTCCGTGTGAACGGTCAGGGTCATTATCGTTACGCACATACATGGCGGTGTAGGTCACGTTCAGACACGTTGTAATCACGGTTTACGTTGTCGTTGCGGTCGCGGTTGTAGTAGTCGCCGCTGTAGTGTCGTGCTACAGACGTAACTGCTGTAGTACGTGCGTAAGGGTAATTACGATCTCGATCCTCATCCTTATTATACCCCAGTCCGAACTAGAAACGCCAACCGCCCTCGTTGTGGTCCCGGTCATCGTCACGGCGGCAAGTGTTTTAAGATCGCTCCACACTGATCCAAAAATGGTGACAATAAGAATATATTACTATACACGTCGACCAGTCGGTTTGGACGGCCAAGCAGCGAAATCACTACAATATGGATGTCGACCAAAAATAAACAACGAATTAAGCAGTCGCATCGACAGCTGTGTTGTAGTGATGGGTAGTAAAAACTATTAAGTAAATCATAGTAAGTAAGTAAATGCCTTTCCTAATATTAAATAGTAAGTAAATAGTAAAGGTTGAACTTTTATAGTAAGTAATATTAAGTATATTTTTAGCTGCAAAATTAAATAGTAAGTAATTATCATCGGCTTAAAGTAAATAACTCTTTAATAGCAGTTACTATTAAAAGAAATAATTACAGTATAATCGGACTGCCAGTGCTCAGCACTGAGTGCTAAAGCACGTAAGCTAGTGAAGCTACGTCTGCTGTATCAGTTCCTGCGCCACCCGCTTCGAGTGGGCAACTCTACACCAGTGGAATTCGTGTATCATGTAACTAGATGAAACGGCTATACTCAGACTTACTGTACCATTACTAAATATGCCTAGCGCCACTCTATTATGCTCGGCTCATTCCGGTGTTTGTTACAATACATTTGATCAAGCAGCGCCAGTTGCTGATTAATTGATTATTATTCCAAATGTTCAAAAGATCAGTTATTAATTACTGCTGTACAGTCAATTACAGTAGTACAGTTTACAGTTCGTTGGTGTACAGGAAATAATGTTTGATTTTCACGTCTGTGGAGTGAAGTTACTAGCAGGAAAGAGCAAACCAATTTAGTTTGGTTTTTTAGTAGATACTATTAAAAAGTATTAAATAGTAATCAATATTAAGTACGTTATGGGCAATCATAGTAAATAGTAAGTAAATAGTAAGGCCTTGGAAGCGAAATTAAGTAATATTAAGTAGCGTAGTCGGAACGACAAGTAAAATTAAGTAAGTTACCCAAAACCTTTTACTATCCATCACTACTGTGTTGAAGCTACTTAGAGCATGCGACCAAATGGTTTCCCCGCGAAGTGACGGTCGACCAAATATTAGCAACTAGACGACGAGCCACGGTATTGGTGTATTGTATGCGGTAACTTACACGTTCTGATTTCTGTGTATGGGAAACAGATCTTCGTGAACCATAATAATATTCCTTTCCCTTTAATACTTACACACTTAATTCTGATTTTGCCGGACTTCCTGCTGTTTAGTATGACTTCATATAATATTATTTGAGCGGGGCCGAAAAAAGTTACTGTTTCAGGTTTTACTATTTCATATTTTTTCATCCGGTCACTCCTTTTATTTCATGTTACTACTACTGTTTCATAAAATCGCGCTGTTCATTGTGGGAAGTAATTGTAGGATAGGCTGCACTCAATATTATTACATACCACTCTGATCAAAATCTGCAGTCATGTTTTTAGCATCTGTAATAAGTATAGACTCAGAGCAGCAATAGTCAGAGGTTGAGTCAACCCGGCTGACGACACATCATCGAATTACTGTGAATGTAAGCTGAAGTTAACCGTCGCTTCCGAGTTTGAAATTCCGTTGTTCGCCGCCTGCCCTGAATTACGACACTGTTAAATTTCTTCTGATTTATGCCAGCTACCTATGACTTATCTTGCTGTTGTCGCGCTCTGTGTAGCACCTTATACGAGTAGCAGCCTCTGTTATACCGATGCGTATGACGCGCGGTCCAAACCGGTAGTGTAATGACGAGCCAACTGACAAGATTTACTTGATCATGCGTGTTCATAAACTTGAGACTATCAGCTCATAAGAACTTATGACTAGTCGAAAAGATGCCTTCGGGCACTGTGTGAAGGACATATGAGCTGATTAACTGTTCAACTCTAAAATCTATTGTGCTAACGGCCACAGTTGTAGTAACTCAAAATGCTGCTATGTTTATTATTTGACCGTACATTATTGACTCTGTACTGCTTCTTTCTGCACTCTACATTCCTACAATCGTTCCATTGATTTTATAGCGCAGCGTTACTGAAGAGCAACTGGATGTATTAGGTGCCGATTTTTCAACAAATTTTACGCCTGTTTCCGTGTTTGTAATTTATTGTATTTGCGGTTCATCCTCGATTAAGTGCAGCATGTTTGGATTAAGCTGTCATCAAAACAGCTCTGGATCAAGTAGCCCCGTTACAGCGACGAAAAAAAACGGAGAACTGGTCGTCAGTTACTACTGTGACGAAGAAGATGACTACAAGCCGACTATTAAACACCTACCCCGTAGCGCGGCGCCCGTAGTTTTTTTCCATGACAGAAAGTATCTCATGATGTACGTCGAAGGCGAGATAATAGTTTGTACCAGTGGAGAAGCAAATGCACGGAAATTCCCTATCCGCGTGTCTAGAAATGCCAAGCTCCTCGATCCGGCTCCAAATATCAGTGTTTTCTCTAACCGTTCGCACCAAGACAAGGAAAAGAAGGAAGTGCATACGGCTTTTTTGACTGAGAACGGGGATCTAGGACGGCTGCGTATCGCTATCAGGGAAATAAACAAAGATCAGGTAACAAGAGATACAACTCCATTGTCCGCAACCGTTCCAGATGTTCAAAGCGGTAAAAATGTTCAACGCGGCGTTGAACATTTCCTTCTCCAACTCGACCCCCTGAGTGTAACAAGAGGACGTGATACTTTACGGGCAGTCACTGTGGGTGCGCCAAGGGATGCGAAAGATCCCACGGCGTTTCAGCTCCGCTTTTACGAAAATATTACTCCCGGTGGCAAGCCTACTAAAACCCTCAGCATTCGTGACACAGTTCAGCCGGAGCATTTGGAACTCAGTCTGGGTGGCTGGTACACTGCATTGTGCTACCGAAATGTTGTTAGAATTACACAACTCGAACGTGTCACTGGTTTTGAAGATCCGCCCTCGCTCAGTTTTAAGCGGATTCAGGAATCTTGCGCAAAATGGGAACACGTAAGCACCGAAAACGCTGCCGTCAAGCGAGCGTGGAAAGAATGTCCTGCTGTGCAGGAGCGTATGCCGACAAAGCTGTTTTTTCGGAGCTCTTGTTTCGGTGGTGGCCGTATAGGACAACCTAATTATTTATTTGTCGTCACCGGAACCGAAAACGAATCGGTCTTCCTTCGAATAGACATCGGGAAACTGTTTGCCGAACATAACCCGGAAGTATCCGTTATAGCCTTAGACATCAAAGAGTTGTCAAGCGAAAAAGACGCCTGTATTCCCCAGAGTTTTCATAACAGATTGTGGTACGAAGTAAAAACTGGCACGACACGAAGGAGACTTGTTTGCGCTGAAACCGATGAAAGACTGTACGGGACCGTTAGAAAATGCGAAGACTTCGACAGAATTCACCCATCCATCGCCAAATACGATCCCGACGCCGCAGACAAGCAACAAGCTTGGCACACAAACGACGTGCTTCGCCTGTTTAAAGAATTTAAGCCCTATCCTCATAATTTAATTCTGAAAAACCGGCCCAAACACTTGTTGACATATCTTGTTGCACGAATGCAGACACACATTCAGAAAACAGGAGAGACGGTGGATTCGTTGTTCCAAAGGGTCGTCGGTGAAACAAACTATGCAAAAATTCCGGATTATCTTAAGGAATCCATGCAGAGATGGATTGGTGATTTTGCCGATACTTACACGCTTTCAGAAATATTTTTTGATCTTGCGCAGACCAGTGAGCAGCGTTTTCTCACTGCCTTAACGAATTTGATCGGCGAGGAAATTCCTTCACATCCCGGATATTTCCGTTTAGACCTGAACGGCTGGGCAGTAACAAGTTGTAGGCCAGAACCAGGAGTGTTAAGACTGCAACGGGAAGATACAAAGTATACAAATGAAGACAATTTAGCCGTTGATGACATCGCCGGCGATGATGCCGATAACGTGGAGGAAGGCAGTGTTGATACCGTCAACAGCAGCGACACTAACAGCGACGCCTGCAGCCGGCCGACAAGTGCTGCAACGGTCAGCTCGGTCGACAGCCATAATCCCGATGGAGATGATTTTATTGAGTACAGAATCCGTTTGACGAACCCGGACGTTGCTTACTTGCGCGAGCTGATCAAAAGGGAACAACTTAGCGTAACTTGGCAGGCTCCAAAGGACTTAATTATGCACGTTCCACAGCGACAGCACTTTATCAACGGTAGGTTACTAAGGTTACATTAATTCTGTTTGGCCAGTACTGTATATGCAGATACAGTAAATACGTACTGTACCGGACTTGAATAACCTGGGTTTGTCGATCGCTCCAGAAAGAGACCGCAGTATCGATTGTCTTTCGTGGTTCATCAGATATAATAGGATAACTAAAACAATTATTTTATTCTTGTCTTAACAAATAAAACAAAAAGCCGCAACAACAAACAGCAAGCGACACTACTAAAAATTCAAATATCATACTTTTAAGAAACAACCAAAATCGTTATGTTTCCGATACATTACAACGTGAGGTCAGTGTACCCCAAAAAGAGGCCGCATTACCTTTAACAACTGCTAAACTAGCGCGATGCTTAATAAAGGAGGTCGATCTCTCTTATAGTTGATTCTCGAATCTTTCATTCGGCTAATGGGAAAAGTTCAATGAATGCAGAGCCTAAAGTAACCAACTAAAAGATCATCTAATTCACTTCGAGCAGAAAAAACAAGGTCTTCGCAAGGTAAAAAATAAGGTAAATTTTTCCTTCGCGCGAGAAATCTCTCGCGCGAAGCCGTTTAACTACGCGCGAGAGGACTCTCGGGCGTAGCCACTTCGAAAAAATAAACATGGTACTCACACTTGACTGTCGTTGCAGGGTTATTTACGGAGCAGGGTGAACCAATCCTGGAACAGTTCCAGAAAGCCCCAATTCCATTTCCTCTGTGTGTTCCATCGTGTAATTGTGATGCATATTTCCGCGTGCATACGTGGATGGGAAAGAACTGGTTCTATGATTGTATACAAGATGCGAACTTAATCGCCGGACAGGACTTCACCCTGGTGCTATTCGTCCAGGCCAACGAGCTGGACAATTACAAGAACAAACTTGGATCGGAAATGTGCGTTTTTGTCTCGCTTCCGTTTGACCATGGTTCTGACCAAATAGCAATAGAACTATACAGGGAAATAATACGGCTATGGGGTGTACATTTCCGGTTTGACTGGTTGTTCCAAATTGACGATAATGTCTCAAGGCTGTATAGGATGCCTAGCAATGGAGGTGCGCAGCCCGTTCCGCTTACGCACGAAGAGAAGGGTGGTGGACTAGAAATCTGTAGAGTCCTTAGTGTCTATGCACAGGACCCGCAGATCAGTGAAAAGGTAGGACTGCTGGGATTACTGAGGTGGTCGGGAAGCAATCCGGGTGAGATGCCTACATTTGCATGGACCAAGTCCCATGCACACTGTTTCGTTTGTTTGAACATCAAGAAAACAGAAGAGAAAGGTATCAGGTATCGCAGAAAAAACGAGAAAGATGACATCTGCGAGGGAAGAATTCCAACAGAAAAATGGTACAAAAACGAGTGTGGCCCGCTTGAAGACTATGTGTTTAATTGGAACTGCTTCGATAAGGATTTGGATGTCCGACGGAACGAGTGTTACATTTTCAAAAAAGAAGAACGCAAACGTCCTAATCGTAAATGAAACTTGGGATAAGTGTCGTTCCACCGCTTGACCAGTCATTCTATACCACAAGTTGCATGCGTTATCTTTTTGCTGTTGTTTAATACCTCAATGTATACAGTTTGCTTCATTCACTTTTATTGCCCGTATAAAGTCTTTTGGATGACAGTGATTTAGCAATACACCCATTAGTTTAAGACGACTTTCCTCAAGTTTTTCGCGTAACTGTTTGTAGCAAAATAGTGCACAATCCATTATGACAGAGCTTCAAGCCTGGCCTTGATTTGGTGGGATTATATTTACTCAATTGAAACTGATTCAGACGCTGTGAACATACCAAGTCGAACAGGCGAAACAAAAATCGCTCATCGTATTGAAGGTTCAACGAACACAAAGAGCACTTGTCTCTTCAGTGCTGCATACTTCCGGCGTTTTTTCATTTACACTGATGCCGCTGACTGAACTTTAATGAATGATTTATTGGGCAAAAGCCTCCAACACAAAAAACAAGTGCACAGGCACATACCGAGACACTACAAGGTAAAAAGTCAAATATCGAAAAAACAACCAGCATCACCACCACGATTAGTACGCGAAACAGACG
>JAQGAU010000480.1:0-27402 GCA_034698045.1 Paramacrobiotus richtersi
TTCCAGTAGGCGTAGTTTCCGGCAGAGTGGAGCCGAACTGACACGAGAAAGCACCGTTCTCAAGCCAGAGTCATTTTCGGATTACTTCGTTTCCACATGCAGCACCAGATCGATCGCGATGTTCTAAGCGAGATTTTCACATCCTTGGCATTATTAACAATTTCAGACGACAACTGCAGGCGCACTTTCTGTTTGCTAATATTATTTGTGCAGTTATGCAGTTTGGATCGACTGTTCATAACCCTGTTTGATTCATAATGAATATTAATAATAATAACTATTCTCGGGTATTTATGTGTACGGCTGGATATTCTTATATCACTGAGCTTATCCATTTTTCCTGGATTTCTTGTATTTGATCAACTGTTATGTACGAACTGCTGAAAGGAAGATGAGGCTTGTTACTCTTGTGACTTTATTGTATTAAACTGGACATTGTGCGGTCGCCAGGATGGGTTGTCATATGAAACCGTGCCGAACATCCGCCTGTACCGACACGCGCTGCATGGATCAACAGGTGTGAATTTGAATCGTAACGAACTGCAGTCAGTTACCGCAAGCTTCCGGTATATATATATGCACATGTACATTTATTGTTAATTTTTAGCATTGGTTTAATTGCGCTGAACAGTCAGTAGTCACCAGTAATTTGGCGTACACATATATCATACAATCAAACTGAATCAACGTTTCCGGTGTGAACTGTTTTTCAGAGACGAGCTCGTCTTGTTTCTGCCCACACTTTTTACAAACTCTGTTTTCGTCCTGTTATTATATTGTCACGTTAATTTGTTATTTTCAAATGGATTTTCTCAGAGCTGCGATAGTAGCTATTTAATTACTGGTTGCAGTATAAGTATAGTTGCACATGAAGATCTCTGATGACACAGTTAATTATTCATCTTATTTTTTGGGTAACCAGTTCCCGTACGTGTTCGTGTTACATGAGAATGATTTCGATATTGCCCAGATCAAGGAAAATCATCGAAAATATCACTTCATTTAGTACTAAGTAGTCGATACTTCGAAGTAGTCTGATAATCTCTGTTGATTCGGTTTAAACCATACAGTACTACTAATTAATTAACTAATTCATGACAGGTACATTTTCTTGCTAAAGTTGTCAAAAAAGTCAAGTTATTCGATGCCAACAAAGACTACCAATAAATTTTCTGTACATGCATTGCGACGTGGCTGCGTAATGCGATACTTCGGACATTTACGAATCAACACGGTTAATCGCGCGTCATTCAAGGATAATAAAATGAATGCCTAATTAGTCGACGTCAATGGTTATTTAAGTGCTTTGTTCCCACGTAAGGACACGCTTCTACAGTTTTATCAGCTGAATACGATCTTTACATGAAGAAAATGAGGAAATACAGGAGCTGCATAGAATTCGAATCCCAAGTGACTGAATCAGTTTGTTTCATTCATTTTTTCTTTATGTGATTTACACATATCGTAATTGTGGCAAGTCTAGCTGTAATTATTGCAAATATCATATACAGAGTTGGATCGTCTTTGACAAAGAGATGTCTGGATTCTAAATTTCTAATGCTGCTACTAGCTGGCGGAAGCAAGAAAAGCACTTTTGTGGACACTTCCTGAGAAATTGATATTATGCCTACTGTAACCTATAATACGTTCGTGGCGCTTTATACTAAACAGCTTGCCGTTTTCTGTAATGAGTTTTGACATTAATGGCAGTATTACTGCTGAAAAAAATGTGAAAATACGGATGGTACTGTTTTCAGGTCGATAAATACTTATAGCTCTGCTTGCTTTTTTTCGATAAAAATGTCCAACCTGAAGATAACCTAGACATCAATTGCAACTGAATAACATACACTTCTAAAGGTAAATGGTGGAATATTCCATTCTTTTGAAACATGCTAGATGTAAGGCTAACGAGTAAATCAATGGGTTTTGTTTTACAAACGCGGGTTTGTCTGGTATCGGAACAATACAGTCTGGGAAACACGCTTTCGATCATGCAAAGCCCGGTTGTCTGTCGGCGGGAGTTGTCGCACCAGTCCAACAGTGGTAATCGCGCCAAGTCTGCATGTCGTAAACAGGAGAAGCGTTGCTGTCCAGGTACCATTCATTCGCAAGAATATGGCCAGGAAACCCCTAATTTGCACACCGCTGCAGCTAGCGCGCCATCGCTGCGCGCATTCCATCATCTGGCACCTGTTTCGATTCGGCCGAGCATTAGGGCACTTGTGGTTGGTCAGTTTCGCATCAGGTGTCGGACGAACGCGCAGTGATTGGCAGATCTCGACAAGCAGAAGCACGCCTACGTTCCAGGACTGATGAAATACTGTTCATTACCGTTTCGCCAGCGGAAGATTTCAGCACTGCGTTCTACCGAAGCTCATTGTCGATTTCATTGCTATAGCAAGCAGGAAGCTCAAAATTGTTTAAATTATCTTTTCTTTGTATTAGCACCAGTCTTTCGCAATTACATAGACTGTATCTTACGCTAGTAAGTATCTTTTCCCTACATTTTATTATAATCTGCAATTACAAGAAAGCTTTACTTGGTGTTTTTGTTTTGTAGCATTCGGAAGCAGTTGTTTGACGCACACCAGCTATCAGAAAAAGCTCTGCGCAGTTCTCGGTAAGTCCTTCGATCGTGTTCTGATGAGTGATCGTAATCTAACCTGTCAAAAATGTTTCAAAATATGAAAAATAGATAGGGTTGGCTAGTAAGTACGGTCACCGTGTGTTTTCTTGCCGAGCATTGCATCAGTTTGAGCGAAATCATGATTAACTCCTCCTAATTATCGTCTGAAAGTATCGGACTCTTAGTGACCTTTTCCCCGAGTTCGTTGTCTTATACATTGTGAAATGCCAGATTTCACTGCTCATATTCTAAGAATTGCTCATTCCTTTTAATTTGTTATTTGGTTTGAATTTTTCGCTGTTTTGAGTAGGACAGCTCTGTAGCTCGCTGGCAGGTTCTTCACCGTTTGTGACACTTTGATAGTAGTTGTGGCTTCGCGGTAGTCTGTGTGGCGATTCCTTTTGAATTTGTTGCTAATTTTTCACTACAAGTTTCATTCTGAAATAAGCGAGAAGTCGCACAGGATGCTCTAACAGTAGCTCTTAAATGTGGCTTTTACAGTTTTACATTAATTAGTCCGCGTCAGGTACGAACCCAGCCGTTGATAATGAGGTGGCGTGAGTGATGTCATAGGCCGATAAAAGTACAGGGAAGTTGGGCACAGCCTGGGAACAGATTCAGTAAGCAACGTTTTCTCAAAAATATGTGTGATGGTCACTACGTATACAGTAACTTATCCTATAACAGGAAGTGATCAGTTTGTTAGCAGCGATGAGTGCGCAATTACGTTTGCGACGTAGATATTACAGCAAACAATTTTACATGCAACTCCTCACGCTTGAAATTGTCGACTGTGTTGTTAAGATCGTTCAAAGTACTTGTAACTACAGATGAATTAAATCGAATGAAAATTGATTTTTGTACCCGTAAAGTACGTATTTTGGCTTGGAGTGTTTCTGATTAACAATAAGTTTTCAGATAAGTAATCTGTTGTTTTCTGACGCTGATTTTCTGTTTTAAATTCTGTGTTTGCTGCGATCGACAATATGTCGTTTTCGTTGATTTTCCGGTGAACTGTTACTGTCGGCCGTTAGTTGTTTTTGTGATTGCCCCATCATACCATAGTTTATTTATGTCCGCTTTCAGAAAAACAATCCTGAGCGAAACCAATCAACAAAATCTATTGGCAATTAATGTACTAATTGAATGTGCTAAATTTATTGAAAAGACAGAGAACGTTGGACATTCTACAGATGCTAACAAAAGACCAAAATTCTCAACCACAGATGGAATGTTTCTGTTCAAACATTCTCTGATGCGTACTACAGTACTTTAATTGTTACTAAAAGCGTAATGCATATGTTACAGTCGCTGTAGTGGACCTTTTGAATCAGATGTACATTGACAATTACGTAACATGGAAGATTTCTCTAAGGAGTATGATGGTCAAGGTCAGCAAAATTAGCCTATATTAAACCCTGTAATAATTGGTAAATTACTAAACTAAACTAAACTAAACATTATTGTTATTATTGTTACAAAACAAATCAGTACTGATATTGTTATTAATCGTGTTGTTGTTATCGTTATTATTGTACACCGAACAGTTGCAATGAAAGAACCGTTTTGCGACATCGACTGATATATTGCAAAGTATCCGCATCTTGTTTTTTCTAGAGATGACCAAATCGGTGGAAAAAATGACCATTAAGGTCACATCTGTGACAACGCCAGAGCCAAAATCACGGGTTGGAAAACTTCTGAACCGATTTTTCGTACGCCTACGTTCGCCGGCGGAATCGCGGAGCTTGCCGCGGAATGGCTGTCCGGCGGGCAATGAGTTACCGCGAACTCCGTCAGGTTCGGCAGTGCCCCAGAACAGCGCAAATGGAGCGAGCCCATTTCCCGGAAAGTTTATGGTGTGCGAGAAGGTATACCAGATCGCATTAGTAGCGAATAACCAACGGAACCGCATAAATTACTCGGCATTTTATAGGTTGAACCGAAAGTGGATTCTGAGGAGTCTGGCTCGAAGAACGAACCCATGGATTTAGTAGAGGAGAGCGGACCCAAGGATCTAGTCCAGGAGTTCGGTGGAATCGTGATTGATGGCTTCGAAGAGGCTGCCGATGAAGTGGGTGTCAGAACTTATTTGAATCCATTTGAGTGGTTTACTGTATCATGCTTTCGGTGTTTAGAACCAAGCACGCAAAACGGAAGTCGCGGGACTAATGGGAGAGGTGAAAGGAGTCACGGATAAACTCAGCGGCCTGGAGGTGAATGTGAGCGGAGTGGATAGTGAAGTACAGGTGTTGAAACAGGACGTTAAGGTGCTACGGGAGGAGAAGATCGTGCTGACGGCGAAAGTAAGCAGACTGGAGTTGGAGGTGGGTGGATTGAAAGAGGAGAAGAATGGGCTGGTGGCAAAAGTAAGCGGACTGGAGTCGGAGGTGTTGGTACTGAAGGAGGAGGCAAAGTTGGTGCGAGAAGAGAAGAACATGCTGTCGGGAAAGGTGACTGGATTGGAAAATCAGGTGAAGTTGCTGAAAGAAAAAAATAGCGGACTGGAGAAGGAACTGAGCGACATGAAAGCGGAAGCTGTGACATTCTACAGTCGATTTGCCAAAATGGAGCAAGAAGCGGAGAAGCAGCGGGAAGATTACAATTCCTTGATGGCGGTGCACAAGGAACTACTGGAAAAGATGGGAAAGGATAAGTAACCGCTGTTATATGTACTGCAGACTGCAGTTGTTTTTGAAGTTTTTCAGTTTGTTGTCCAGTTATTTATCTTGGACATTTTGTCGCGATAATTGCGCTGTATTTCCTGTAGTTTAGTCGAGTGTCGTTGAATCAGAGATGTTTTTCGGATCATTACATAAGAGCTTGGATCAGTTGTTTTGATGCCCTTTGCACTATTTTTCGTTACAATGTACAAGCGTCTGAGCCTAATTTGTAATTTTATTATTCATATTTGTACCATCGAGTGCTGTCCTATGCAGGCAGTCACTGATCAGGTCTGTGATGACCTTTTTTTCTGAAAGATGCGCTTTTGTGAGCGAGTGTTGAAAAAAAACTTCATTTGTTATAACTGAATATTTACAATCACAAGATGAAAACTTTTGTCTCAAAATGGCGCTAGCGGTCACGATCGATCGGCTTACATTTTCGGGAATGTTTTATCAGAGTCATTCGACGACACGCGCAAGGTTTTTGACGAAAAATTCCACCTAAACAATCTGCGTCATAGAGATTCGCTTAGGTACATGAACCAAACAAACCAAAACAGAAATCCAATGTACTGCAGAATTGAACAATCTACCAGCTTCTCATACAGCGCTGCAGTCTTGCCAATACCAAATGATAGTACTGTAGTTAGTGGCTAACGTGCAAAATCAGAATCGCTGGTGATCTTCCGTACGGGAAACATTTCCCAATCGGGAAACGCTTGTAATTCAGTGTCCGGAGCGGATATCCGCAGTTAAATTGCTCGCTGTTGCCAGACGTTCTCGATTTCTGCCGTTGTGCGTGTAATTATATATGGTACTGACATCGAACTGGTCATACAGACTTTGTTACTTGAGATAAACATAAACAGTGTCCTTGTGTTCGCGGCGATACCGTTACTGTCATCACCACCTCAAAGTATTGGAAATTGTACTTATCCCACATCATTGGGATGTTACTAAACTGTAACATAACTGGTGATACTAGTTCTATAGCATCTCAGAAATCGTAGTGAATCATTTGACATTTTCTAATTTGCGCGCGAAGCGCGATTTTCTAACGTGCCACTGTTATCTTATTACTGATGGAACTACAAATAAATTTGCCCGTTTTAAAACGGGTTTTTCCGCCAAAAATCTATATGGCTGAGGTTTCCCAGCTGGTTGGACATGCGTAAACACACACTGCTCACTCCTGTGATTCCGGCGGTGTTATGGGACATCATCCAGACGTAAATTTCTCTTTTGACCACCGGGTTAGAATATTAAAACCATTTTCCTCGCCGTCCCAAGTGGTCAGTTATGTATGACCTTAACGGAAACGGATATGTACTTAATATCCCACAAGCCATTTTCTGGATATCGGTTACTTGCGTTCAGTGTCATGTTTGAAGATATTTCTTTTATGTGACAAAAATAATATTAATAATTAATAGCGTGTATGCTGCAGGCGCTGCACGTGGGCTTAATTACTGATTAATAACATTTAGTAAGTCACTTACGGTAAGTGCATAATACATTTCAAAATCAGCTTCGAACTGAATTATGTCGCTACCTGTCACGTAATTAGTGGGAATAGTGCGATAAACTCTGGTTGAGATAACCAAACCAGAGAAAGCTCAGTGCTAGTGATGCAGCTTCTTCTGCAGACGGAACTTTTGAAAAGGTACGTCAAGGTCAAGCGGAAAACGGGAATCAGTAAGTGTGAAAACAGTTGTATACATGTATTACACAGTTAATCGTTGCCTTAGAATTCACGATAAATTGTTCCAGGTAAGGTCAACCGATGCCCTAATGTTTTGTCTGCGCCTGCCTCAGTATCGTAATAACAATGCCAATATAAATGTGGTATACTTATTATAATGGCAGTACAAATGTGCGTAGTGCGTAATTAAAACAAGAATTGTCGCTTGCGTATGAAAATATGAATCTGGGTCTGTTACTGTCAGCGCGACTGCGTTGTTGTATGTATATCTATATCTATAACTATCTAAATCTGTATCTATAACTGCCTATATCTGTATCTATAACCGTACTTGAACTCTTTGGTTAGATTCCAACCGGAAGTCCTGGCCATGGAAAGAGAGGAGTCCGACTTCAGCGATACCAGCCGACAGCATCCAAAGAAAACCATGCAGTATCGTCAAACCTTTTTTAGTAATCCATTGGTCGTGCCCAGGTACGAATATGCTGTCTCGTTAATTTGCGCGCTTATTAATTGTCGATGTTTGAACCATTTCTTTAAAACGCAAAGTATATACCTCCTAGATTAACTGCGCTGATCTTTTTAGATGAGCGTACTACAAGCACAATTTACAGTAATAATAATTTGTAGTCCATTAAAGACAATAGAAACTGTCCCTTTGAGCATGCAGATACGCCAATCTGGATCTGTTATACTGAATGCGCGACTAATTAGCCACTGACGATCCATAATCACACCAGAACAATTTGCAAATGTTCAACCGGAAGTCGCTGAAGCAGAGTCCGATTTGGCGGCAATACCAGCCAAGAGCAGCTAACAAAATCACCGCTACACTTTTTTTAACCACTTTGAAGAAGAGTCGAATGGCCGATTACATAGAAAAAGAAGCATGTAATGTGCTAGTTATCGTATATTGTATATACAGTACATACATTGACACACTGCTGTATACGGCAACGCAGCATCCAGATTCTTCAACACTTTAGGACATGAATTTGTCCGACATTTGTTTTGGCGTTATTAAAATACATTCAGCATTTCAACATTAGACCAGCTGGCATATACTCTTTTTTTAGGTTTCTGAGAGCCAAGCAATGCAAGTGGGCACTGGTCTTGCGTGCACCCAACTTCTTGGACATCTCCTGCGACGCCACATTATCCGTCACAGTCAGACTCAGACCGAACATACGCACTGTACCGACAAATGGTCCAAGGATCGCAGCGGATGAATAATCTTCGACAGCTGCTTCCTTCGATGCTCGACCAGGGTGAATCGATGGGCGCCGCCTCCAAACATGTGTTCAAACACCCAAGCAATTAATCGGCTTTCCAGTCTCATCCCGAACACCAACGTTAACCGTGTTCTCCCGGATTAAATACCGGAAAAAATTCTCTTTTCCGTTTCATTGGGAATAACCGGGTTTAGCAAGTACGGTGAAATAAGATGGACTTCTTCCGGTTTTAGCGGGCTTACGGTCATGTTCGCTTCTTTTACAGACAGATGTGACTGGATTTCGTCATAATTGACTTGCACTGGTTCATCGAATACCAACGCAACCAACGGTCCCAACTCATTCCAGATTCGATTCTGGGGAAGTAAATTTTTTTGCCAGATCTAGATACTGGGCCTGGGGAATCACAAGGATTCCTGTGTTGTTCCAGTTCGATTTTTAAGCAGCCATTCCAACTTGGACCGGAAGGATTCTTCGGTTTTAGGATAAACTGGACCGTAATCGCCGTCCTACCCGGGGGAATAATCCTTAGTTTCGTGCAAACAAAGCAACAGCATTCGTATCGGGAAAGGCGTCCGCATAGACCAGTGCATGTCCAGGTTTCCAGCCAGATAGCTCAGCAGCATCCCGCGAATCGGCAAGTCCGGTCGTCATATGCTCATCCTGGAAGCGGTAAAACACAAGCTGGATTTTCTCATTGATTAACTGCCGAACCATTTGTGGAACATGCCAAGTATTCCACAGACCAACAGCAGTTATCACTGTATGGTAGGACCAGGTAGGGTATGCAAAACTAGGCTTCAAAGAACCCGTCATATGCATATGATAATTATGCCTGAAGGATAGGCCAAACGTAAAGGTTAGGGAACGCACATATTTAGTGAATGCTTTCCGTTAAGTTTTAAAAAGCTCTAATACCACAAAGATTAATTCGCATTTGATTAAATATAGTGCCGATATCTTATATCAGTTCTGGCTAATTATAAATTTGCAGCACCGTCCGCTTGCATATGAATAACACATCAGAAGTTTTGTCTGAATGGTACGATTTTTCTCCTTATTCAATAGACCCGGCTACGTGTATTTGAAGCCGTTCATTAGACTGCATGTGCACGGGGTTACTTATAAGTCTTACTTTTGTTCTCCAGTTTTCCGATCTTGCAAACGACACAGAATAATGAGAAAGGAAAAACACACAGTTCGGTCGTATACCTTTGCTAATTATTGCTAGTCAGTAGTTAGCGCATTTAAAGTGCTGATGAAACAATTTACTTCTACGCTTCCAAAAAAAATCCTTGGGAAACCAACAGAAAATCGTCGGGAACAGTCGTGTTGTTGACCAAGCGATAACGAGTCATTTCCACTGCAGCCCCTGAGCGCACGATATACAAAATGCGGCCGGCTGACCACTGGCCATTAAATCTCGCCACGTGTGCTGACTGGAGCATAGCATTCTTTCCAGTGTGTATGGGAGCCGTGTTGGCCGGCCGGCCATGTTGTCCTGTTAGGAAACTCCCCGTTACTACCTAAAAGCTAGTGAGTACTTTCTTTGATTGGGTTACCTGAGTCCTAAGCCACAGGTTTCGGATATACCAAGCTGGAGCAACACCAGTCTCAAGATGCCAAATAAACAATATATATTAAGTATTCGCTAGCTTTTTGCAATAAATCTAACAATGACATAGTATTATTATTAACGCATGTGTATATTTCGTTACCACTCATGAGACTGTAAATGAGCTTACTAGTAATTATAATTCGATAATTTTACTTTTTAGCAACTTTTTTGTCCTTCAGCTTTTTCACCGCACAAACCACGCAGAATAATGAGAAACGAAAAATGCTCAAACATAAGCAACACTTTTCGGTCGTACACGTCTGCACTACGGTAGTACAAAAGCGCGTGTAGTGCGCCTCAAAAAATAAAAAAGTACTCTGAGCTGGAATCGTATTGCTGGCCATAATGAGTCACCGGTCCCACTCATACCAGTGGTATGATACCACTGGGGCCCTTATTAAAGCGCACGATGTACAATAGGCGGCCGGATGACCACTGGGCAGTAAACCTCACCAAATATGTGTGCTGACTGAGCATAGGCACAGAACAAGAGATAGAAGGTTACCTCCCTCAACTGGCTAAAATATGATGACCATCAAAGTTAATTAGGAAAGCAAACAAACCTACCAGAAACACGCATGCACGGGCCCACGTTGTACAAGCCGCGTGTTAAATCTGGTAGGTCTGTTTGCTCAAAGCAATAAAATCCATCGACGTACATCTGCAGCGCAGTTGGAAGGGAGTAGAGAGGGAGCTAACCTTCTATCTCTTGTTCTGTGGCATAGGGCTTTCTTGCTTGTGTATGTGATCCGTTGCGGCCGCGGGCCGTGCTGTCCTGTTAGGAAACTCACTGTCCAACATAACTACCGCATGTTCTGTTGTTGTCCAGTCAATCGACCAAAAATGGCATATAGTATTATTAACCTGTCATACTGGGGCCAGTGCTGTGCTAACCTGGTATCAGAGACCTGCGGCCGAGGCAGAGGCAACCAGAGAAATTAGAGATGTAAATTAGCCGACGGTTGACTTTAAAAATTAATAAATTCGCATGCATCGGCAATTGCAACACCAAGTACGGAAACTTCCGACATTCTGCATCTGGCCTTTTGGTAAAATGTGTACTGGGGGAACGCTGCATATTAAATCTGCATATGTAATATTTGATTCCCAAACTGTACATTGTTTTTTTGTAACAATCGCGCATCTCTTTCCGAAAATGTTAGCGATACTTGTAAACGTGCTGACACATGATAGTGTACTGTACGACATGTAATTAGCAGCTGACGGTATGGTTAAGACACTGTTGCAGTGACCGTATACTAAGTAGGCGCCAACTCGCAAAAATGCAGATTGAGACCAAGAGGCCAACGAAAATTAATTAGCAACATTGAAAACGATTATATTATTCTTTGGCACATGAAAAATACGATCTGGATCTATTAATGAACCCACGAAAACGCTATGAACCATCCATAATGGTAACTGCGCTACTTGCAAATTTCAACCGGAAATCTCTGAAGCAACGTCCGCCACGGCAGTGACGGCACTATCAGCGAACAGCAGACAAACAAAAAAGCCGTTCGACTTTCCTTAACCATTCTGTTAAGAGCCAAATGTCTAATTACATGGTATACGTGGAGGAATCCGGCAATAAAGCCTGATCTTCTAGCGCGCTGGTTAGCTTCTCTGCTACAGTACGCATGCCATTTGGAACGATATCGTAAACAAACGCATTTTGCTGTCCTTATCTTGTTTTTTTGAATGTTTGTATTGCAGACGCTTTTTTCCCAGAGTAGGCGTAGTTTCCCGCAGAGTGGACCGAACTGACACGAGAAAGCACCGTTCTCAAGCCCTGAGTCATTTTCGGATTACTTCGTTTCTACATGCAGCAACAGATCGATCGCTTAACAATAATTTCAGAGGGCAACTGCAGGCGCAGTTTCTGTTGGCTGTAATTTTAACATTTTTTGTGCGGTTATTCGTTTGGATCGACTGTTCTTTACCCTGTTTAATTCGTAATGATAACTATTATTAATAATTATTCTCACGTATTTATGTGTACGGCTGGATATTGTTAACGTTATATCAATGAGCTTGTCCATTTTCCTTTGGATTTCTTCCTGTATTTTATTCACAACTGTTATATACGAACTGCAAAAAGGAAGATGAGTCTTGTTACAGTGTTAATCTTGCGACTTAGGAACTTTATTGTGTCTAACTGGACATTGTGCGGTCCGGCGGTGGCCAGACTGGGTTACCATGGGAAACCTTGCCGAACATCCGCCTGTGCCGCTTCTGCTCGCGCTGCACGGATCAACAGGTGTGAAAATTACACAATTGAATGTTAACAAATTATAGTCAATTACCGCAAGCTTCCGCTATATGTAGGTATATGTAGGTTTATGGTTAATTTTAACTTCGGTATAAGTGCGTTCGAACAGTTTGGTAGCAACCATTAATTTTGGCGTGCGCATACAATCAAACTGAATCAACGTTTCCGGTTTGAATTGTTTTCAGATACGAGCTCGTCTTGTTTGTCCATATTTTTTACAAATTCTGTTTTCGTTCTGTTATTATATTGCCACATTTTATTGTTGCTTTCAAACTAATTTTCTTATAGATTCGATAGGAGCTATTTGAGTGCTGGTTTCAGCATACTTGCACAGGAAGATCTCTGGTTGAGTGGTGACACACGCGCGCACTAGCACAGTTGTTCATCTTATTTTATGGTTAACCCGTTCCCAGACCTTTTCTTGTTATATCAGAATGATTTCGATATTGCCCAGATCAAGGAAAAGCATCGAAAATATCACTTTATTTAGTACTAAATAATCGATATTTCGAAGCATTCTAATAATGTCTGCTGATTCGGTTACATACAGTAAAACAAACACTACTAAGAATAATTAATCAAATAATTAATGAGCCACATCAAGTACGTTTACTTGCTAAAGTTATCAAAGAAAGTCAAGCTATTTAGTGCCAACAAAGACTATAACAATTTTTCTGTATATGCACTGAGTAACGCGATACTTCGGACATTTACGAGCCAAAACTGTTAATAATCGTTCGTCACTGATCAAGGATAACAACATGAATGCCTAATTCGTCAATGGTTATTCAAGTGTTTTGTCCTCATGTAAGAACACGCTCCTACTGTTTTATCAGTTGAATATGATCTTTACGCGCAAAAGAATGAATCAAAGAAAAAGAGGGAATACAACACGCAGTTTTTTGGTTCGACAATGGTTTCTTGTCCCGTTTCGGGTGCTCAGCTTTTACACCATGATATAGAGCTGCATAGAATTTGAATCTCAATTCTCAAGTGACTGAATCAGTTGGTTTCATTCATTCTTTCTTTATTGAATTTACACATAATATTAATAATATTATCTTAATTGTGGCAAGTCCAGCCGTAATTATTGCAAATATCATATAAGCGCTGGATCGATCGTCTTTGACAAAGCGATGTCTGAATTCTAATGCTGCTAGGGGCTGGCGGAAGCAACAAATGTACTATTGTGGACACTTCCTGATCATGAGAAAGTAACATTATGCCTGCTGTAACCTATATGTTTTCGTCGCGCTCACAGCAGACTTGCCGTTTTCTGTAGTGAGTTTGGACATTAATGACAGTATCACTATATTACTACTGAAAAAATATGAAAAAACGGATGGTACTGTTTTCAGGTCGATAAATACGCAAAGAATCTGCTGGCTGTTCTACGATAAAAAAACTTTCCAAGCCGAAGCTAGATAACCTAGACATCCTGACTGTATATAACATACTCTTCTAAAGGCAAATTGTGGAATCTTCCATTCTTTTGAAACATGCGAGATGTAAGGCTAGTAAATCAATGGGCTTTGTTTTACAAACGCGGGTTTGTCTGGTATCGGAACAATACAGTCTGGGAGACACGCTTTCGATTTTGCAAAGCCGTGTTGCTTGTCTCATCAGTCCGACCGTGGTGATTGCGCCAAGTCTGCATGTCGTAAACAGGAGAACCGTTGCTGTCCAGGTAACATTCATTCGCAAGAATATGGCAAGGAAAATCCTAATTTGCACACCGCTGCAGCTAGTGCGCCATCGCTGCGCGCATTCCATCATCTGGCACCTGTTTCGATTCGGCCGAGCATTATAGGGCAGTTGTGGTTGGTCAGTTTCGCATCAGGTGTCGGACGAACGCGCAGTGATTGGCAGATCTCGACAGGCAGAAGCACGCCTACGTTCCAGGACTGACGAAATATTTTTCATTGCCCGTTTCGCTAGCGGAAGACTTGTACTTGTGCCGAAGCTCATTCAGTCGATTTCATTGCTGGCAGATTCATCTGTTATCCGTACAACGTTGTATCAGAAAATACGATTCTTTCGCAATTAAGCAGACGGTATCTTACGCTCGTAAGTATCTTTCTTATTTTATTATAATCTGCAATTACCAGGACAGCTTCATTTGGTTTTCTGTTTTGCAGCAGTCGGAAACATCTACGGTATCTTACCCATCAGTTACCAGAAATTTCTGCTCAATTATCGGTAAGTCCTTCGGGTTCTGCTGTTTGATCGTAATCTAATCTGTCAAAAATGTTCTAAAATATGAAAACATAGCCAGGGTTAGCTAGTAAGTACGGTGACCGCATGTTATCAAGCCGAGAATTGCATCAGTTTGAACGAAATCATGAGGAAATCCTTCTAACGCCTGAAAGTATCAAACTCTTAGTGACCTTTCTTGTGTTGCCGTGTCTTACACATTGTGAAATTCGAGGTTTCATTGGTAAAATTCTACAGATCAATCGCTCATTCCTTTTTAATTTGGTATTTGGTTTATACGTTTCGATATTCTGAATAGGAAGCGCTGTAGCTCTCTGGCAGGTTCACCACGATTTGTGATACTTTGATAGTGATACGCTGTGGCTTCGCGGTAGTCTGTGTGGTGATTCCTTTAGCTTTTGAGTTTGTTGCTGATTTCTTACTACATCTTTTATTCTGAGATCAACGTTAAAATGCATGTGGCTTTCGCATCTTTACACGTTAGTCCGACGTCAGACAGGAACTCAGCCGTTGATAATGAGGTGCCGTGACTGACGTCATAGGCCGATCGTAGTACAGGGAAGTTGAGGGAACAGACCGAGAACAGCTAGACAAGGAATGTTTTTCTTTTCTTACACTTTTTGTATTCAACTATCTTACTGCTGTTGCTGGTGAGTATGGAATGTCGCAGATAGTCCAAAAAGCTAAATAATCGTCACAAGGTCACAGTTTGATGATGTTTCGATGACAGACTAGTTCTATTGTGAAGAGGAAAGCTGTCTTTTTCCCAGTATAAACTGATAGCAGCTCAGTAAAGAAAATGTTTCTCTTCATTTCTCAAGATTCGTAAGAAAATGGGAATAGTGTGCATTCTTTTTAATACGTGGAACAGACAGATAAAAATGATATAAATCCAACAAAATACGTAATCGTTTACGCGAACGGTACCAAGGCAATGTACCAAGAATTAGCCAGTAGCTACAGTTCACAATCCATATTATTGTGAATTTAAAAGGGTTCCAAAACCATCCAGGGCAGGTAGATTAGATGTGATTTTATTTAGAAGTTGTACAGTAAGCCGGTATTACGAATTACGCATCTGTCACTTCAATTACCTGCGAATATGATGGAATATATTTGCAAGATTGTTTATTTTTATGTAGCCATGACGAAATCTGTGGAAAAACTAGAAGTCAAGGGCACGAATGGTACGAGCCCGTCGCCACCGTCTTCGCCGCCACCGTCTTCGCCACCACCATCTTCGCCACCACCGTCTTCGCGGATTGGCCGGGATGTTCTGCGTTACGGCAAGGCGTATTTCTATTCGCCGGGACCGCATAGCAGCTTTCCGCCAGGCCGTGAAATCCCGCGTACTCCAGTTCGAAACTCTGCTCCGAATAACGCTGCTGGAATGAGTCCTTTGTCCGGAAACGCTGTGGTTTGCAACAAGGTACGCCTGATCACATTGGTCGCAAAAATCTAACAATTCTGCACGAAACTGTTTCAATTTTCTAGGCCGAATGGGAAGTGCGAACTCTGGAATTCGGGGACACTGAAGGCGAACAGCAGGATAAAACCCCGCAGTTCATTAAAACGATCGCTCTTGGCTTCGATGAGCTCTACGACGAGGTGGGTGTCAGAGCTGACCTTGTAGGAATTGTTTGTTTGAGCATGCTTTTGGTTTTTAGAACCGGAAACTGCGAGCGGAAGTGGACGTGTTGAAGGCGGAAGGGGTCGGGCTGAAGGCGGAAGTGGTCGGGCTGCAGGCGGAAGTGGTCGGTCTGAAGGCGGAAGTGGTCGGGCTGAAGGCGGAAGTGGCTAAACTGCGAGAGGATCACAATGCTTTGATGACTGTGCACAAGGCGCTGCTGGAACGTCTCGGGGAGGGATAGCAGGAAAGGCAGTACCTGCTCACGTACGGTGGTGTTATGTTTTCTGTAGTGAGTTTGGACATTAATGACAGTATCACTATATTACTACTGAAAAAATATGAAAAAACGGATGGTACTGTTTTCAGGTCGATAAATACGCAAAGAATCTGCTGGCTGTTCTACGATAAAAAAACTTTCCAAGCCGAAGCTAGATAACCTAGACATCCTGACTGTATATAACATACTCTTCTAAAGGCAAATTGTGGAATCTTCCATTCTTTTGAAACATGCGAGATGTAAGGCTAGTAAATCAATGGGCTTTGTTTTACAAACGCGGGTTTGTCTGGTATCGGAACAATACAGTCTGGGAGACACGCTTTCGATTTTGCAAAGCCGTGTTGCTTGTCTCATCAGTCCGACCGTGGTGATTGCGCCAAGTCTGCATGTCGTAAACAGGAGAACCGTTGCTGTCCAGGTAACATTCATTCGCAAGAATATGGCAAGGAAAATCCTAATTTGCACACCGCTGCAGCTAGTGCGCCATCGCTGCGCGCATTCCATCATCTGGCACCTGTTTCGATTCGGCCGAGCATTATAGGGCAGTTGTGGTTGGTCAGTTTCGCATCAGGTGTCGGACGAACGCGCAGTGATTGGCAGATCTCGACAGGCAGAAGCACGCCTACGTTCCAGGACTGACGAAATATTTTTCATTGCCCGTTTCGCTAGCGGAAGACTTGTACTTGTGCCGAAGCTCATTCAGTCGATTTCATTGCTGGCAGATTCATCTGTTATCCGTACAACGTTGTATCAGAAAATACGATTCTTTCGCAATTAAGCAGACGGTATCTTACGCTCGTAAGTATCTTTCTTATTTTATTATAATCTGCAATTACCAGGACAGCTTCATTTGGTTTTCTGTTTTGCAGCAGTCGGAAACATCTACGGTATCTTACCCATCAGTTACCAGAAATTTCTGCTCAATTATCGGTAAGTCCTTCGGGTTCTGCTGTTTGATCGTAATCTAATCTGTCAAAAATGTTCTAAAATATGAAAACATAGCCAGGGTTAGCTAGTAAGTACGGTGACCGCATGTTATCAAGCCGAGAATTGCATCAGTTTGAACGAAATCATGAGGAAATCCTTCTAACGCCTGAAAGTATCAAACTCTTAGTGACCTTTCTTGTGTTGCCGTGTCTTACACATTGTGAAATTCGAGGTTTCATTGGTAAAATTCTACAGATCAATCGCTCATTCCTTTTTAATTTGGTATTTGGTTTATACGTTTCGATATTCTGAATAGGAAGCGCTGTAGCTCTCTGGCAGGTTCACCACGATTTGTGATACTTTGATAGTGATACGCTGTGGCTTCGCGGTAGTCTGTGTGGTGATTCCTTTAGCTTTTGAGTTTGTTGCTGATTTCTTACTACATCTTTTATTCTGAGATCAACGTTAAAATGCATGTGGCTTTCGCATCTTTACACGTTAGTCCGACGTCAGACAGGAACTCAGCCGTTGATAATGAGGTGCCGTGACTGACGTCATAGGCCGATCGTAGTACAGGGAAGTTGAGGGAACAGACCGAGAACAGCTAGACAAGGAATGTTTTTCTTTTCTTACACTTTTTGTATTCAACTATCTTACTGCTGTTGCTGGTGAGTATGGAATGTCGCAGATAGTCCAAAAAGCTAAATAATCGTCACAAGGTCACAGTTTGATGATGTTTCGATGACAGACTAGTTCTATTGTGAAGAGGAAAGCTGTCTTTTTCCCAGTATAAACTGATAGCAGCTCAGTAAAGAAAATGTTTCTCTTCATTTCTCAAGATTCGTAAGAAAATGGGAATAGTGTGCATTCTTTTTAATACGTGGAACAGACAGATAAAAATGATATAAATCCAACAAAATACGTAATCGTTTACGCGAACGGTACCAAGGCAATGTACCAAGAATTAGCCAGTAGCTACAGTTCACAATCCATATTATTGTGAATTTAAAAGGGTTCCAAAACCATCCAGGGCAGGTAGATTAGATGTGATTTTATTTAGAAGTTGTACAGTAAGCCGGTATTACGAATTACGCATCTGTCACTTCAATTACCTGCGAATATGATGGAATATATTTGCAAGATTGTTTATTTTTATGTAGCCATGACGAAATCTGTGGAAAAACTAGAAGTCAAGGGCACGAATGGTACGAGCCCGTCGCCACCGTCTTCGCCGCCACCGTCTTCGCCACCACCATCTTCGCCACCACCGTCTTCGCGGATTGGCCGGGATGTTCTGCGTTACGGCAAGGCGTATTTCTATTCGCCGGGACCGCATAGCAGCTTTCCGCCAGGCCGTGAAATCCCGCGTACTCCAGTTCGAAACTCTGCTCCGAATAACGCTGCTGGAATGAGTCCTTTGTCCGGAAACGCTGTGGTTTGCAACAAGGTACGCCTGATCACATTGGTCGCAAAAATCTAACAATTCTGCACGAAACTGTTTCAATTTTCTAGGCCGAATGGGAAGTGCGAACTCTGGAATTCGGGGACACTGAAGGCGAACAGCAGGATAAAACCCCGCAGTTCATTAAAACGATCGCTCTTGGCTTCGATGAGCTCTACGACGAGGTGGGTGTCAGAGCTGACCTTGTAGGAATTGTTTGTTTGAGCATGCTTTTGGTTTTTAGAACCGGAAACTGCGAGCGGAAGTGGACGTGTTGAAGGCGGAAGGGGTCGGGCTGAAGGCGGAAGTGGTCGGGCTGCAGGCGGAAGTGGTCGGTCTGAAGGCGGAAGTGGTCGGGCTGAAGGCGGAAGTGGCTAAACTGCGAGAGGATCACAATGCTTTGATGACTGTGCACAAGGCGCTGCTGGAACGTCTCGGGGAGGGATAGCAGGAAAGGCAGTACCTGCTCACGTACGGTGGTGTTATGTTTTTTGTCTCAAATGAGCCGTGATGATAGTTTTTCTCAACTCCACCGTAGTCGTGATTTTTGTTTTGTTGCTAAAAAGAGATGCGAGCAGAATAGTCTACCTGCATCACTTATAAGCATACATTTTTCAGTATCCGTTTACAGTCATGTTAATTACGCTGCAGATTGAACGATTCCGCCATCTTTTGCTCTTGTTGGTCATTTTTTACTGAATTTCGAAACCTGTAACATCTGTTCATGAGCTTCTGCAGTTTTCCGAGTAAAACTTTTCTTCTCGGATCAGCTTAATAGCACATACAAATTAAAGTGCACTTATAATGACCTTTTTCTGATTTGCTGGGCGAATGTTGTATAAAAAACTTGAACTGTTATTACGTCTAAATATCGACAATCGTCAGACAAAACATCTTCGTCGATCTGCGCTATCGATCACGATCATTGATATGTATGCAGCATGCTTACATTTTTGGTAATGTTTAATTTATCAGAGCGAAATTCGACAATAGGTCAACTGCGCAACATTCATGTCGATGAAGAAATCCACCAGAACAATCAAAGTGCATAACAGAGATTCGTATAGGTAGATAGCATTAGGTAGATAGGAATATTATCCGTGAAAGTGCTTGCTACAAGTGTATGTTACATTACACTTTCCAATCGGGAAACGGATGTAATTCAGTGTCCGGAGCGGATGTCGGCAGTCAAATTGCTTGCTTTTAACAGCAGTTCTCGATTCCAGCCGATGAGCGTGTAAATATGCATATGGTACTAATAATACAGAACTGGTCATGAAGTACAGAATCTGATGAACAGTGTCGTTGCGTTTCGCCGATCAGATACCATTACAGCCACCATCGTCGCAAAGTACTAGAAACTATAATTATTCCACTCCACTGGGATATGACTAAACTGTTGCATAATAATTATTGGTGATACTACTGCATCTCACATTCGGCGCTCTATTATGACAGCTAAATCAAATTTGTTCACGACAATTAAAAAAGAGATTTCCGTGGGTTTCTCATGATTTCCTTTAATGTTTTCACGATATCACCGTTTAATGTGGATCTCACTTCCAGCCACAACAGTCTCAACACCAACAATAATGCTCACACAAGCGCGATTTACTAACGTGCTACTGTTTTCGTGTTACCGATAGACTACACACATAACGAGCTTTTCCGCCAAAATTCGATAGGGCTTATTTTATAGGCTGTCCATGCAGGACCGAATATGCTGAATATAAACACACAGTACTGCTCACTCCTGTGATTCCAGCGGTATTATGGGATATCAACCAGCCGTGCACTATCCTTTTGGCGACCGGGTTAGAATATTAAAAAACATTTTCCTCGGCGTCCCAAGTGGTCAATTATGTATATGACCATAACGGAAGCGGACATATGTACTTAATATCCCACAAGCCATTTTCCAGATGTCAGTTGCGTGTATTTGTATTCAGTATTTGCAGTCATTTCTCCTGCCGATAATCGAGGGGGGCGAGGGGACATTTTATGGTTATCCATTCATAATTTTGAGGATTTGATAAGCTACCGGTTTACGCAAATGTTTGCACAGCGTGAAAATTGAACGGGTCGAAAGCAATTAAAAATCCAGTCCCGTACGGAACGCGTCTAAGAGTGTGGTGTTATACGGGTACCGTATGTGTCGGCGTGTTTTATGCATTTTTATCGTAGATCAAACGGGTTCTAACTGTAAGTACAGAGCACTAATTAATGTGTGTCAGTTTGTTCGGCGTTACGGAAATCCTGGACTATTAAATTTTGAACAGAAACTGTGCTGAACCGGATCGTTTTGCATCGGTTTTGTTACGTCCATATATATTAGTACCGACATTTTCCTGGGTGTTTTTAGCGTTGTGTGGCAAACGAAGTCGTGTATACATGTTTGCTTTCCTAGCTTTGGAGTACTGTTTTTCTTCGTATAACCCAACAATGGATAACTCAAAAACGGGATAATAAAACCGAAGCGTGGAAAAGTTTCTGCCTGCATTATTATCTTCGTATCATGGAAGTACGAGTGATATTTACGTTAGCAGTAGCTATAAAGTATTTCGTGCATGTGCGCCATAATATATGAGCTCGGTTCACTATTATCCTTAACTTACAGACGCTTGTATGTTTATTACCGTATGCTCAACAGAAGATTACGGTTATCATATTGAATTATTTTAGCAATTTTTGTTATTACACAGACTGTAGCCACATGTACACGTCTTACTAAGTCCAATCTTATATATTTCAAAATTTTGCCGGTGTTTACAATTCTGTGTCTGTGCACGGACAGCGCCCGTTGAAATGGTCCTCATACATAGTTATTTGCCTGGAATGTTATGTCGTGTTTTGATTTAGCTGTTAACACTTAGAGAGAGCATTTTTGGCACGGTATGACATTAATTTGTTCCACAATATTAGTTTAAGACATTTGGTTGGGGCCTTAAAGGTCAGCAGCAAATACCAGCGTTTTAAAATGCTAATTGTATGTAAATAATAAGTACTCGACTGCACACCTCATTAATCTCATTAATCATCGGGAACAACCATATTTATCCGGTACGGTGTATTAAGATGAACCTCTTCCGGTTTCAGCGGGCTTACGGTCATGTTCGCTTCTGTTAGATGTGACTGGATTTCGCCATGACTGACCTCGACTGGGTCATCGAATACCAGCGCAACTGCAACGGTGCCAGCTGATTTTAGATTCGGTTCTGGGGAAGCAACGTCTTTGCCAAATCAAGATACTCGGCCTGAGGAGGAATTATGCGGATTTCTCTTTTGCTCCAGCTGCGATTTTTATCAGCCATTCCAAAACGCACCGGAAGGTTGCTTCGTTTTCAGCATAAATCTGGACCAGCGCCGTAATCGCCGTCCGAACCAGCGGAGAAGTCATTAGTTTCGTGCAAACACGCTACGGCGTTCACATCGGTAAGGGCGTCCGCATAGACCAGTGTCCAGGTTTCCAACCAGATAGTTCTGCATCCCGCGAATCGGTAAAATTTCGTTGTCGTGCTCATCCTGGAAGCGGAAAAATACAAGCTGGAATTCCTCATTGTCATTGTTGAATCATTTTTGGAACATATATAAATACGCACGTAAAGGGCTTACTACTGACTGTTACTTTCCTGTACTGCAGTTCCTTGATCGCAAACCGTACAGAATAATAATGAGAAAGAAAACACGCTTAAACACACTTTTCTGTCGTGTACGTCTGCCAGTTAGTAAGACTGTAAGCGCAATCGCTTGCACAGTGCCAAGAACTTACCATATCTAAACTATGCAGTATTTTATAACCATGTACAGTATGGTAAGTTCTTGACAGTGCTTATGAAACAGTGTACGTCCGATCGCTTCAAAACACAGAAAAGTGATCTGGAATTGCCGTATTGTTAATGTTGGCCCACCGATAATGAGTGCGTTCCACTGCAGTCTCTAAGCGCACGATATAGAAAATGCGGCCGGCTGACCACTGACCAGTAAATCTCGCCACATGTGGTGACTGGAGCATAGCATGTCTTTCCGTGTGAATATGAGCCGTTTCGGCCGGCCGGCCGTGTTGTCCTGTTATTAGCATCGCATTGCCTAAAAAACTAGCGAATGTTTTTATTTTGTTGTCTAAAGTCCAGTCGGTCGCCTAAAATAATATACATCGTTCACCTATCATTCTGGGACCAGTGCTGTTCCCAATTTGGTATCGGAAACCTTTGGTCGATACATTAAGCCAGACATAGAAAGTACAGAAGTGATTCTCTTGCAGCAGACTTTCTAATAAATCCGTTTGCATCGCCAGTTACTACATCCAGCGCGGAAACGCTCCACATTGTGGAACTGGTCTTTTGGTAAAAATGTATACTGGGAGAACACAGTACACAAAATCTCTATATGAACAGTAATATGATCCACAAAATGTAATGCTGCACGTCGTTATTTTGTAACAATCTTGCATCTACTTCCGAAAATTATGGTTAACGATACTGGCAAAATGTACTGAGACGTGATATTATATAATTATTGTGCGTATACGGAGCTGAAAATTTGCATGATTCTGGCACTACCGCAGTGGCCGTACGAAGTACGGCGAAATAAGAATCTGTCCGAATCTGGGGAGCAGTCTTTAGTTTCGTGCAAATACGCGCAACGACATTCACATCGGGAAAGGCGTCACCGTAGACGATTCTGCAATGACCAGGTTTCCGGCTGGACAGTTTTGCAGCATCCCGCGGATCGGTAAAATCTGGTCAATCGTCACGGTCATCTTGGAAGCGAAGGAATACGCGCTGGATTTCTTCGTTTGTTAATTGTTAAATTAACTTTGGAACATGCTGAGCGACGGTCAGCTTCTTGGCTTGCTGCCTTGGAGGTGGAGAATCTGGAAGAGGGGTGAACTTGCACGTGTGGATCTGCCCCGCGTGGATCTACCTCTAGGATTCGCACGAACGCGATCAGGCGGCATAATTAGTTGATGGTGTGATAAAATGTGAGAAAATAACACAGTAAAGCGAACAATCACAAAATAACCCGCGTTTCCGTCAACAACCGTAACTGTTTTCCCAACGTATATATCGTAGCTTAGCAGCGCAGCAATATAGAAGCGGATCCGATCCACCGTAAGTAATTGTTACGTGATGACAATTTCCTCCATTGCATTGCTACTAATTAGCGAATAAAGCCGAGCAAAATTCAGCGAGATGGGTATATTTTCCAAATAATAGCGGAAAATGTTGCCAATAGTCTATGCTTGGTGGCCTTAGGAAAGGTTCTCCAAGATGTGATATAGCGAATTACGAATAATTTCGGGAACCTTGACCATCAAAGATGTCAAACAGCGTAAACAACCTTCAGAGAATTCTGCAATAGTTAATCCGAGTGACTGCCGGGCATAAGCGAAATGGTCCCTGTTATATACGCCGCAGCGAACAGACCATAAATTGTAGCGGCAGTTGACCAGTGTCCAGCCAACCACCAACTCATTCAAATTAACCCTAATTAAATGTAGCATTTAATTATCGTTTAAACAAAATAGTGCGAAACACTATTAATTACAAACATATTATAACATATTATAATTAATAACGGGGTTACGGGTATGTTGAAGGCACAACAGCTACACCTGCAACGCTAATTGTAACCTTCGAATTCGCGATCAGTTTTTCCAAATGAGGTTACGACCAGACAACTGAAGCCCCGAATGGGTTGTCTGTATCACAATAGCAGTAAACGGTAACGTGGTAATTATAATAACAGGAATAATAAGTATAGTCCATAAAATAAATTATGAACTGTCTCCTGCGCAAATCCTATCTGTCCATGGGTCTGTTACTGAAAGCGCGACTAAACTACTGACCATCTACAGTACAATCGTACCTATTTGGCCACATTTCAACCGGAAGTCTTGGAACGAGAGTCCGGCCACGGCAGTGTTAGCCGACAGCAGCCAGACAAAACCACGCAATATCGTCAACTTTAATTTCGTTAAATTTATTGGTTGTGCCCGGATACGAAAATTCTCGCTCGTTATCAAATGGTTTCGCTTTTGCTTGTGTTAGCAATTCTACTGCTCTACACGGCCGAACAGCGTCTTGCAATGTATTTCTTCTTCTGCATTGACCTAGAATGATATGTTGTACTTTGATCTGGCTATATTTTATGTTAACACACTATATGGCAGAGTAGTAGCATCTACATATGTTAACACGTTAATTATAAGACATTAATTTGATAACAAAATATAAGACGTTTGTCCTACGTTTGATTTGGCATTACAGACCATCAGCATGAAAATAACAAGCTTTTAAACATGCTAATGATACGTAAATACTAACTAACAATTGTAAGTGACCTATACGACTGCGCACCTGATTAGTCTTTGAGAACCATGGAATTTATGACTGTTGTTTGAGTTAATATTCGGCGCAAGTTAATTCGAACCAACACTGAAGTCGAACCGGTTTCTTAATTTACCGATGCTTTGTTGAATGAATTTCTCAAGATTCATCATAGACCGCAGTCGGCTCAGCAAAATCGGCTCCAAATCTGCTGTTTTTGAATTCTGCATGCAGCCAGAACAATTAGGCCAGTTGGCGTGCATTCTGTTTTTCCAGTTCGTGGGAGCCAAACCAGGCAAGGTGTGCATTTATTTTGCGTGCTATCTTCTTGGACATTTGCGGCGAGGCCACATTATCCGTCAGCGTCATCGTCACTACTGTTTCCTTCGATGCTCGACCAGTGTGAATCGATGGGCACCAGCTCCAAGCATGTATCCAAACACCCCAGCAATCGGCTTTCCGGTCTCATCCCTGACGCAAACGTTAACCGTGTTCTTCCGGATTAAATATCGGAATAAATCGTCCTTTTCCGCTTCATCGGGAACAACTGGGTTGATCCAGCACGGTGAGATAAGATGGACCTCTTCCTGTTTCAAAGGGCTTGCTGTCGTGTTCGTTTCTTTTAAATGTGCCTGGATTTCATCATAATTGACCTGCACTGGTTTGTCGAATACCAAAACAACCAACGGTCCCCAATGATTCCAGATACAGTCCTGTGGGAGAATTTTCTTTGCCAGATCTAGATACCGGGCCTGAGGAATCAGTCGGATTTCTCTCTTATTCCAGTTAAGATTTTTGACCAACCATTCCAAAATGCACCGGAAGGATTTTTCGCATAAACTGCACCGTACATCAGGAAAGGCGTCAGCGTAGACGATACCAGTGTCCAGGCTTCTGGCTAGATAGTTGCGCAGCATCCTTCGAATCGGCAAAGTCTGGTCAAATTTGGAGTAGTACGATGTCTTATTGATACCGACTTACAATTGTTAGGCTTATAAAATTTTCAACACTGTATGTCTGCCGGCCGCCTCCATATATACGCGCATAACAGAAACTTAATGCAATTTTCCTGGCTATGCAGTAGATGCAATAATTTTACAAAAATATCATTAATAATCCATAATGTGTATTTCGAAGGCTTAATTACTGATTAACCACATTCAGTAAGTTATAATACTGGAAGTGCACGATCCGTCTCAAAATCAGCTACGAAATTGAATTATGTCGCTATAATATAACCTGTCATATTAGTTGGGAATACAATATTAGTGGTAATAATTAAGTAGTGTAGTGCCTGATGTTTTGTCTACGGCTGCCTTTAGTAAATCGTAAGAATAATACCACCAATGTGGTGATCATGGAAACAGTAATAACCTATGTAGTCCGTAATTTAAAATAAGATTTGTCGCTTTGGTACGAAAACACATTTTGGTCTATTGCAACTGAAAGCCCGACTAAATAAGCTTCTGAGCATTTGTAACCGTGGAGGTACTGGAGCTTTTTGCTTACATTTCAACCGGAAGTGTTGAAGGAGAGAGTCGGACCACGGCAATACGAACCGACAACAGCCAAACAAAACCATGTAGTGTGCCAAACCTTTTTTTTAATAATTTAATGGTTGTGCCCAGATACGAAAATACTTTCCAGTTTGCGCGCTTAATTAATTGTTAACTGTTAATCGATGTTCGATTTCTTTATCACGCAAAGTGTACAAACCTAAGTCCGTTGCCCGTTACCGATCATAATTATATGAGCAACTGACCATCCATATTTTTAACTGAACAATTTACATGTGCTGCCATCATCGCCGCAGATTCCTGGAAGTATGATTATTGCAATCTTAAATTGCACATTTGGATCTTACCAAAGGGCGAAATAATTGGCGATACTACTTACTGCATTTCTGAAATCGCACTGAATTGGCTGATAAACTGCAAACAGCAGCATCGTGTGCTCCGTTATGGCCTTTAAATCCAGTTTGTTTCCGACAGTTAGAAAAAGATATTCGTGTGTTTCTCACGATTTTCTCCGATATGATGTCATCCCGTTTCTTTACGTGCACTGCCACGTGATCAAACATGCTAAACGGAAGCGGATATGTACTTAATTTCAAGCCGTTTTCTAGCTGTTGGTTGCATTTATTTTCATTCAGTATTAAATTTTGAGCATATTTCGTTTACAGGTCTTGCGAGGACGTTTTTTGATTATCTATGCACAATTGTGAGAATTCGCCAAGCTTATGCCGGTTTATGCAAAGGTTTGCGCGAGGTGACGAATTAAATGGCTTGCGATATGAGTTATTTTTTGCATAGCAATTAAAAACCCTCCACCCTTTCTTGCACAGTATAGTAAACAAAAGATTAGAGTGGTAACATATTCTGTGTTCTTTATACAGTGGAGTCTCCATGTATATACACTTCCAAATAATATACACGTTCCATAATGTATACGATTTTTTTTAACCG
>JAQGAU010000481.1:0-27402 GCA_034698045.1 Paramacrobiotus richtersi
GTGCGATAGTGATGCGAGTCTGATGTCAATTCTGTGATGTGTTGCTTGTAGTTTGCATTTGCTGGTGTAGTCTAGTGTCTAATCCACTAGCCCTTGAATGCCACTTGTTGGCTTGGCTACTGATGAATAAACTCAAACTGATGAATAAACTCAAACTCAAACACCAACAATGGATTCAACCAATGTACGCACTTGCATCAAGCAAGTACTTGAACCTCTACACCGGAATGTTTCACCTACTCCTGAAATCCAACTTATCGCACTCTTTGAAGGACTACCAACAACGCTCAAACCATCCTTCATACTCGAAATGCCACGTACCATCAAGAACTTCGAACGTAAGCTATCGTAACGTTCCGAAATGACTAAGCGACAAGTTACAATGACATACAAACATTATACACTTTCGGACGCTGATAGCGAATGAGTGGAAATGATAATTTTTAAGAATTTACGGGTGACGATGACGAATGTAACACAAGTGCACAAATTGAATTTTCATGGAGTTGCAACGACGGTTTGGATATAATTGAATTTCTGCCACGACTCCGCCACTACGACATAATATAGCAGTTTCTTTTTCAACAACAGTTGTTATAGAACCATTTTGATTCGCATGCCAGATACCTTATTGTTTTGTCTACGATGCTGATTTAACAATTTTATTTTGAATGTCACGAGAATGACATGAGCTTTTCAAAGTTGTCGGAGAATGTTCGAAATCTTATGAACCCAGGAATTCCTAGCATTGCCTTATCTTTAGGTAGTAATTCCGCACTACAGACGAGACAAGCGAGTGTTCCGTTCTGCGACCGGCAGACCCGTATAGTTTAATTGTACGATCTCACCGTCGTTTTGACGCGTTCGTTTCCAAGATGTCGAACTACATTATTGCGAAACTAACAGTTTGCTGACAAGCTGAAGCGTACTCAGAAACTGGCAACCATGTAAGATATGTTTGGATATGCTGAGCCCGCGCGATAGCCACCAATGGCATCAGATGCTGTACTACGTGACACTGAGCTGGCCTCGAATGCGTCAAGTTCTGTCGCATTACTTGGAATATTAGGAAGTGACACGTATTGGTGGGATATTGGCCCCATTATCCCTCTACACCTGGGTTGTTTTTTATCCGGACCGGGGTTTGCGGGCCTGTAGTGGTCTGGATGACTGGCGTTTCCCTGGCTCGACGCAGTACCTGTCTGACATGCGGGCACTGTTTCTCGATACCCACATTCAGTACAACCTTCCTTGCCACATCTCCTCAGGACAGCGTCATTTACGAGTTTTAACGCTAGGGTTAAAACATTGCTGAAATCCATTGTCGGAAACTGGTATGCTTCAACCGGTTCGTCACTGGTTTGCATCTGGTTGTACTACCATCACATCTGCAATCTAGTGGGCGAACAAATACTCCCAGTTATGAAGGCTGAAGCATCGCTTGTCCAACCTAGCCGCACTTCGTTCGCTGCTTCGCGCTCGGAAACTATTTTGGAGCGCACTCACAGAATCTTGCTTAACAATAAAAGCCAGTCTTGCTCTCCTAGTCAGTGTCTGCTTTTCTCGCGGCTGCCATTCGCGATCTCCTGGGAGCATTGTCAGTGAAACAACAACACAGCATAACGCACTGAACAACACATCACATTTTTGTAATGAACTGCTCACTGACGACCTGGTGTTGCGGGCGAGTTTTAGGATGCATGATCATATCGTCACAAGACATATAGCACTGGTAAACCTCGAAGTCGGTGGAATTAACCTTCTGCTGGAGCAAGTTTACATCTGCCTTTGATGGAACACACTCTTCTGCATGGACAGCTAGTTTAGTACGGTGCACCGGCTAACGTGTTACTACAGGAGGACATTTTTGCCGACGCTTTGAGCACCTGCTCTTTCACTTTCCAGACGTATTAATAAACTGGGGTCCGGCTTATCATTGATCAACATTTTGTTTTGAGGAGTACCACGGCTGTCAGCTGCGCTCAAATCAGGGTTTCGTTGATCTTGCTTCAGAGCTGGTCCGGAACTATCAGCAAATGGAACTTGTAAAACGATTTGAAGACCTGTCCCGCAGGGAAGACTGTGTCAGCAATGGAGAGTCAAACTACAAATTTTGCCGTTGTCAATATTTGGTCTGGTGACGAAACGTTAACGTTTGCTCCTTTTATCTTAAGTTAAAGCATATAAGGTAATGTTTCTATGTTTCTTTAAAACTGCACAAGTTGTAAACAGGCGCGTTATAAACTGAATACATAGCTTTGCCTTGACGTATCCACGGTCTATTCACGTATTGCTGAATACAGCGCGAACCTTTTCCCAAGGAAACCGTGTTTGCAGCATGAATTACGCCGTCACGATCTTATCGGATCTTCTTATGGTGCCATGGCCTCACCGCCTTTTTTTTGGTGCCAGAGGAAAATTAAACTATTTGGTCCGTCGTAACTTTTTCTAATTGGCCTTAATTGTTCACCAAATAACGGTTTTCTGCCGACTATATCGACACATTTTAAAACTCAAGGTCGACATTCCCAGTTTTTACTGTAATGGTGCTTATACCAGTAGGAGCTGCGTTCGCACGTTCCACTTTAATATTACAAGGCACACCGGACGCGGGAGATAAAATGGAAAATGTTGTAAATCTTATTGTTCTTCACCGGTCACCACTCTGCGGCATTATCAAGCTGTATGGCTAGTCAATAGGGCGACTGTCTGCTTTCTTTGGGAACGAGTATAGCTTTCGCATGTAACAAGCTTACGCTTAAGTTAGTAGTCGATCAATTCATGTTATTGGATCAATAATGGCGCAGTGATTACTACGCACTGAACACACCCCGACAGACAATAAATAAACCAGCAACTGACTGATGTGGCGACCAAAACATGGACACTACGATATGTGCATCGCTTCGTACACTGGATCGACGATCGGGGCTTTTCCAGATGCGACAGACTACTAAAATCTTTATGCTTAACGCATACAGACTTGTGCTTCTATTTGCTTATGTTCCTAGTCAGTGTGCACTAGTATACAGACAACCGTTTAAATTAAAGAATCAGCCGAAAATCTTTTGTTTGAAAATTTCCTTTATTGCTAACAGTATAACGTTGGCACTGCTACCTGCAGATGAACGCATTGCATGCACATTTGAGCAATGGCTGTATTCACAACCTTCACGGTAGATCACATTCTAGCGCTGTGTAGCCTAGTTGCCTGATATACACCGTGTTTAGTTTCGGACATACAAATTAGACTATACTTGCCTATCTGTCCGCATGACGGAAGATTAGGCTGCGGGCTATCGTTTATTCCCCATACGATAGCAATATGTTGTGGATCTTGTTACCGAAGCCGCTGGTACACAAGATTGTCTAGGAAGACATCTGCTTGTGGCTAACGCTATACGCATTTGACGGCAAGCCATGGTAAGGCGTTCTGATTGAAAACGATAGAGTTCGGAGAGTATACAAGCAATATAGCAATATTGATGATACAATTACGATAAGCGTAGTTTACGGGAATCACCGTAACAAGAGTTACAGGACCACTCAAAAATACAATGTTGAAATTAAAATGCTGCGTGTAGCGACGATAATACGGGACTCAGCATCGTTGCGTCCGTGTGTGCGGAACGCTCCAGGGCCAGGAGCTCATTCTAAAGTTCTGTCATTTCCAGCATCTTGTCGGTTTAATTTAACCCAAATAGGTGTCTCTGGCAACATCGTCCGGAATTCCTCGAATGCATGCAGTTGTTCCGTTTTCCAGCCAGCTTCGACATCACGATCTGCGGACAACAAGAGTGACAATAGCCTCAGTGCCTTTGCGTAAAGTTGATAAACTTTATGTAGTAATTTGCCGACCCCAAGAAACACCTTAGGTCACGTATCGTTTGTGGTTCTGGAAAATTTCTTACTGCATTATTTTCGCTGGATCGCATTTTATGCATTCCTTGGTTACTTTTTGAGTTAGGAAACAAAGTTCTGTTACACTTCATTGGCTGTATCGTTATTGCGGAAATTCTTAATGATTCAAACCTGGCTGTCATTTGTTCAAAATCTCCCCAATCATTGACCGCGTAGACAATGATATCATCGAGATTTATTAGAACACCGTAATGTTTAAGGTTTTTCAATGCTTTCAATATATCGCCGCCCGAAACGTGACTCGCTTTCATCAAGGAAAACAGCATCCTAAGGAATTCACACAATCCCTTGAGGGTGCAAAATGCCGTCTTGTTAATAAAATTTTTGTAAACTCTGAATTGCCAAAATCCTGAGGCACAATCTATTCCGGTGAGATATGATGATCTTGGCATTGCAATCCTGTCCAATCGATCATGGGTACGCGTTTATTTTTTTACAAATTAATGTAGCCGAATCTTCCACTGCCATCATTTTTTTGTGCCATCACCACCAGAAAACTCCATGGTGAGGATGACAGGCAAACTATGCCTTTATCCAACATTACTTCGACGTGCTTGGACAGCATCTTTCTTTCTAACCAAGATGTCCTCGTTCGCAAACATTTGATCGGCAAATGGTTTCCTGTATCGATTATTTCATGGTTAGCCCCACCTCACCCCCCATACGGTCTGCGCTTAGTCGGACAAGTATCTTATTGACCAGCGACTGGAGAATCGTACAGAGAATACTGTAAAACGCTATTTATATGGTGCAAGATATGAACATAAATCAAAGATATGACCAATTGCGAGCAGGCATACGAGCAAGCCGTAACAAGATTCCCTATTACACCTTCCTCTTTTCAAACATGAAAAATCCCGCTTTCGATGGAAAACTAAAGTGTTTAACATAACACAAAAAAAGAATTAAAAAAGTGCATACACCATTAGGAAAAATTACGGGTTGCCACTCACACCACATTCGATAATAACCAGTTTCATGTAGTCAAAGTTCGCTCAAATTGGAGCTTCTGTCAACAGTCGTCTCAGTTCGGTAAATGCTTCGTTTTGCTATTGTTGCCAGTTCTTTTCTACATCCCGACCACCCGCTGTCAGATACGTTGACGGCCGGATAACTTTGGCATAGTTTTTCATAAATGTACGGTAGTAATTCCTTTCGTTTTGCCCCGACATGTTAGACGTTTCTGACGCTGTGACCAGGCTGGGTTGCATCTGGATAACCGATGACTTGAATACCATGGTTGTTACTTTCATAGCCTGGTTCGAATTTGTCGACTGGCGAAACATATATAGCAAATGTATGAACGTCTTTCATAGGTCCTCATCATTTCATGTACGTTCTGCTAAATCCTATGGAGGTCAGATCATGTGGCAGTTGTTTGGGACCGCGTTGTTGCCGCAAAAACAAAAGTTTTTGCAGGACAATATATGCATGCAAATATTAAAGTAAATGCATGTGGAGTTGTCAATGGTCGCGTATAAAGTACAGGGAAGAAACGCAGCAAATTTCGTTTTATTTTACTGATTTCAAGCCAATGAAAACACGGGATGAACTTTTCGGTGGACGTCCAAAGGCCTGTAGGCTTCTTAATCAAACTAATCCGCTAAACAGCGAAGCAGAAGGAATTCCCTTAGGATCAACTTGCGAAGTCTATCCGAGTTCCGTTGATATTAGTTCCGTTGATATTAAGGGTTATTTTGGTATTGCACATGTCCGCTTACCTTTACAAGTGGATTTATCTTGACTTGTGTTAACGCAACGGTTAGGAAATTGTTAGCAGTCATTATGTAGTATGTTTCCACACTGAGGGTAAACGACCTTTTAGCGAGGTGTACACAACCCCTGAATTTCCTGTTGCGAGTTAGGTTATCATTACGAATGGAAACATCGTGCGATAACAAGTATCCCATGACACTTCCCTTCTAAAAGGAATAAAAGATCGTAGGTCTTTATTGCGTGTGGGATAGCGATCCGGTCGTGGACGAAAGTGGTAAGATTCTATGCTACAGCACGATAGCACACACTTATAATAAATCCGCCATTACAATGGTGGCTCCATAGGGCGTGTTACTTTGGGTAACACACTCTGCGATCAGCAAAGGGGATACTACCAACGTTATGCGTTGTTCTTCAACAACTTCAGATGCGGACTTGCCTTTGTGATGGTATCTGACCTCTGCATATCCTACCACGAAGCTCTCAGCGTACGATCAACGATATAAGGATTGTTTAGCAATATCTTTTGCGGCATACGTCTTATGTGTGGCTGATGCGAATAAAGAATACGCTATCGTGCATAACAACGCCAGATTAGCGACAAAAGTCTGTGCAAACCGGTAATCCGATAGATCTTCTTTGTATGAAATAGAAAATTACTACTGTTACGACTGCGGCAAGCCGTTCACTCTAAAATTACGGATGTGGAGGATTCTGCACGCTGTGCTATCGCGCAAAAGAGGTTTGGAATCGCTGTACTGTGTATAACGCTCGTCCTCTTTTGGGAGGATAATTTTCTAATCCCGTGCAAAAATGGTCTCAAACAGGAGCCAGGCAAGAACATTATCATGTCATAATTTTACAGATACAAAATCGGGTGCCATGGATTGATTAGTATTCATGGACATCTCAAGCCATGCAATTCTTAAAAAATATCAAGCATTAACCAGCTTGAGTACTGTGTGCACTATCATAGCTGCATGTTGCAAAGGGCTTCGTTTTAACGAAAAGTTACTTTGATCTGTAGTCATTTTTGGAATTTCTGCTGTATGCATAAATTCGTTCGGTGGTCGGTATTATAAAGCGACAGTGAGAATGAGTAGGATTTTGCAACGTAAAGCAGAATCCGTTAAAGCACCATCACAGTAACAAAGGAACAACCTTAAAAGTGTACAAGCTTTTGTTATGCAAATAGTTTGCATTACTGGTTTATTTTTGTCTGAACAAACTTCTTTTTCTGCAATTCACATCTTGGTAAAGCAAAGCTAATGTTATTCGGAAAACCAACAAATTACGCGGCAGAGATACCTGAAGTCGGACAGGTTACATCTGAAGGACATTTATTTCCTATGCTGTTGAAGATTTAGGAAGGAAGGCTGTGGATGGACTGCTTTACAAAGATCTGTTGGAAATATGTGAAATCTGAGCGACGATTTCATTAAATTTCAAGGAATCCGCGAACAAGAAAGCATAAAGGGGATCATACTTACTATGCTGGTATGGATACGGATCGGCATATTGTTATCGGAAAGATGAAAACAATATACGATGCGATACACAATACGATGACTTTCTACATAACCTTGCCCAGCTCAGCCTCACTCGACCTCAGCTATTTTCATCAGAATGAACTTGAGAGTGTAGTACACAGCTTGCTCGCGCTACAGACTTGGATGGAAGTCGGGCCTGTCGGAACTTATACTCTCACCGCTGTAGTTATGTGTAAACACAGTGAGAAACGGGTCGAGTCGTTGACTGATAAGGCTTTAAAAATGTAAGTAGATTGTTGGAAGGCCGGAAAATCTATTAATCTAGAAGACTACAGGTGAAAGCGTTACAAGGAAAAATGTTCCCTGTATGTGTCTCGCTAGGCACACAACAGCAGAGACGGGAGCAAACCTGAGTTAAAATGTTCAGAGTTTGCGCGGTGTGCAGTTCTGAAAAACAAATTTGCACCTGAAACTACTGTTATTTTTTATATGAACTTTTGAAATGGTTAGGTTTGTGTGGGAGGCTTCAAACAGATTAGGGCCGACTTCTTTGTAACAGGAGCGTTAATAGGCTGGTCAAAGAAAGGGAAAAAAATTATTTTTGTCAGAAAATGACGACAACAACGCGTTCGCAAGCCAAGCAAGTTATTCGCTATTAATGCGAAAAAAGTTGGCATCTGTTTAGTGCGTGGCTTTAGCCACTATGATGCGAGCATTTAGAAAATATGAGTTAGTTCAAAGAAAATAGTGTTCATTCATCCCCCGGATACCCACCTAAAAATGCATGAAAAACGGTTTTGTTCTCCATTTCGGATAGTCGCTGGAAAATTTTGCTTTGGAAAACCATGTCTGCAACGTTTCGTGCCTAGTGGGTTCCTTGCCGTATCCGTATACATCCTTGTTGTCAATGAGCATTGACTTGAGATAAGCCAAAATTTTGACTCCCTCTGACATACCCTATTCTGCCACCAGCCCCGTCTTGTCCTCGGGATAAGTCCAAGCCAGCGAATGGCGCTAACTTTCTCCGCATCACTCCACTCGTTCCACGTTCCTTGGAGGCGTTGGATAAACACAAATTCAGCAAATATTCGGATTTTAGGATTGGACACCATAACCAGTTGCCCAGCAATACATAAAATTTATTTAGCGACTGATGTTCGAACACGCCGGAACAGCGATAGCACACAATTTTCAATTGCTTCGAATCTGGAGAAGTTCGTAGTCGCTTCACCTTTTGCAAACTACAAAAGAGACCTCTGAAGTTACAGCTTTCCGACCTGGAAGAAATTATGCCTACTGTGTTCATGCCTGACCAGTTTGGCCTCTTTCGGTTTAGGAACGCGCTGATCCTAAAGGAAGTCTCAAACAATGCGCTGTCGTTTTTGAAGGAAAGCGGGCCTGACGATGTCAAGGGAGAGTGTGTAAGCTGCGACAGACCGTATTCTCGTTGTTGACCGGCGAAAAGTGTGCAGGTTGGGAAACTAGCCGTTTATGAAGCTAATCGTAAGTTCTTGCAGAAAATTTGGCAAAGCGAGCATTTAAATACATTTTTGTAATATCGAAACAGTGTCTGGGATGGATCGTGTGTAGTGACACCGTTGCAGAAGAATTACATGAAAGTTCCTATTATGTTCGAAGCTGACCGTCTACTGGTAGTGCGATATATCCGCTGGATAAACTGGTGAGGAGTGGATGGGATCTACACGAGATGCTGAAACTCCAGCTCCCAATATTTTTGAAGGGCCAGCTGGAAAACGACGGGTCCTTGCTGGCTAACGTCATGTGGTTCTTTTTCGCAGACGGTGCGTGGCAGATGCCGTCAATTCACATTGTTTGTCGCCTGCGGGCCGTGCATTCGCATGCGACCGAAAAATCTTAGGAAACATCAAGCTGTTTGGTTGACGGGCTGGCCGAAGCATTGGCTATACGCCTGAAAACTGCAGAGAACGAGAACGATCGAGTCGCAAAACGTTTACGATTCTAGGTACATCGAAATAGTGGCCTGAGCACCGGACTAGGTTACATCTAATAAAGAATGCATAGGCATGGGTTCCTCTAAAGAGCAATTAAACCGACTACTCTTTACACAGTTGCGACGCTTTCCATTACTTACATCACGCCGTGGCTAATCCGAACACCAAAAGTCCTACTAACCGTTGAACTATGAAAAACATGCCACGTTGAGCACATGTAGTAGCAAGCCATTGCTGTTTGACGCTTTGTTTTTGTAACAAAGCGGATGTGTCATGGTATACATGTCTAGCACATGTTACCATCGTGTTTACCATGTGCATGTATCGTGTTAGCAATGTTCGTTGACTGGCCCTGCGGCCAGGTTTCATAATTGCTGTCTCACATGTCTTACAGTCTCACATCTAGTATATAATGAGCTAGCCTCATTATACTAGATAGACTAGTCTAGAAATGGATTAAAGTAGCTACTTACCTAATATCATTCCATTTCAGATGCATACGTTGAAGAGAAACGCTTTCGTAAAAACTTATCGAGGTCTGTGCTGCAGCAGCGAACTGGTTTTCCGTACGGGTCAAAAACATGTACTGCGTTTCCAGGGCGGTGGGCGAAAACAGCCAGCCAATGACTTCCCGGTGTATGAGCGGGATCTGTATGGATCGTGCATGCCGCAGGGAGGTTAGTTATGGTAGTACACTGTACATAGTAGTAGTTGGAGGTGCACGCTGCTGAAACTCATCCGCTGCGTAGACACCGCGGGAAGCTTGCCTGAGGGTGTCGTTTGAGGTAATGAGGTCACGGATTTGCTGCTAGTCCACTGATATTGCAACTAAGCCGAGAAGTCACACACTATCTGACGGGAGTGATCAAATTCAACTAGCGAGCCAAAGGACAGTCACACAAGCATCATGTAGGTTTTTGGCAGTAGTGTATCAAAGGATACCTTAGTCCCCAAGTTTTCAGAGCGAATTAATGTCAGTGGGCCAATCCTTCTGTGCCGCGAGCAAGTTCAAATGCATAAACGGTGTAACCCTGCGCATAAGTAGTCCGATCTAACATAGATGATTCGCTTGGACAGCTCGTTCGGTTATCGGTAAAGTCACAGTTGTTGGATTCGGCAGGAAACGATTTCTCATCACATTCTATACTGATTTGTTGGACGCGGCAATGATAGAATTTGTAGGGGTTGGTTGCCATCGTTCCCTTGCAACGAGCAAACCGAGCAAATGCCACGAATACAACCTTCGGTAGCTGGCCGACAACAATATTACTCTTGGTGTGCGTCTGCGTGCCGTTGGCGATGTCGTATGCTCAGATGCCTGTCCGATCCATTTGATAATGTGTTTATTGCTGTACCATAGTCTAGTAAGTTTGATAATTGGTTGTCTTTTTGAGCAACTGCAGCCGCACTCGGCCATTTCGCCACGGGACTTCTCGCCGCGGTATTGTCCGCTCCGAGACATTTCGCCGCTCAGTTCTTTTATGGATCGCGGCGAAATGTCGCAGCTGTTTCGCCGCTTAAAAGTTCCTGTAAACCCTAGACCACAATTACCCTGTACAGTACCGTACTTAAGTTACTAAAACTCGCTGACGTTATCCGGGCTACTAGCGCTCAACTATAAAGTTATCGACGAATGCCGAAATAATCTAGAAAATTTGTAATGATTACGCACATATGTTTGGCTATTGGTACGATTATTTATTTGATCGGCCAATGTTAAGAAACAATGCTAACACGGTTTACATTCCAAAACTATGATTATTTCTCTAGGTTCTAGCAGCTTCCATAATGAATGGCATCACAAATCCTTGACAGAAAACTTCAGCAGTGCTGAAAAACCCAGAAATATACTGCGGCCAGTTGTCGCGGCGTCGGGGGCGAGTGTGGCGAAATGTCTGCGGCGAACTGTGCCGCGGCGAGAAGTTCGGCAGCGAAATGTCACGGTGCCACTGCAGCGACATGGCATTCACATAGTCAGGTGTAACGACAAACCACCAAACGCTGATACAAGGGTTTTATTTGCGCAAACTAATTATTTGCGCAAATAAATCTTCAGGCAGGTTATCAATTATCCATTCTTGTTTCTCCAATGTTCCGGACCGTTCGCTATTTACGTGTATCAAAAGCTCTGCACAGTTGCGTAAATTATTGCTTAAAAATAAATGCCATTGCTATTCATCATATTTCTTTGATATCTGCGGGCTTGCATATAATAAGCCTCCATGGACGCATTAAGATGAGATAGGAACCAGCTTGGTTTCCAGTACGGAAAGGTAGGGGCTTGCATTGCCGTAAGGTAGGAGGGTTGTGTACCGTTCACCGTACAGTAAGTATTGAACATGACGTGAAAATAAGCTGCGTTTCATCCAGCTGCGCGGAAAAGCAATGAAATGAAGCTTGATACAAGATAGTAAAACTCAGCAAACTATACGCCGCCGAGCCAAAGCGCAACGGAGAAGGACGGATGGCCCAATTACCCCTGGAAGTCATGGATCCGGCTTGGCTACGGAAAGCTAGCAGAAACTGAGCTAACCCAAACTATAGCGAAGCGCTATCAAAAACTTCCAGCTAGAATCACGCCACAGCTAGCATTTATCCGCAATTCATAAAGGAGAAAAAAATGCTTCTCGTAAATATGCTTGTAAACCATAACCGGATTTGAGTGATAATGATTAATGATTACTGTAATAATGGTTGTAATGATTAAATGATTACCGGCATCCCTGATGTTCTCCTTGAGTTTATCCAGGCAAACTCGCAGTTCCTGATGATAGTACTGATCGAGACCGCGCATAGGACGTACCAGAGGGCCTTGAATTGATATACTCGCATACACTTCACAAGAACACCTGATGCAAGGTTGCATTCGGGTTGCGTCACCTGGCAGTTGTCCTTACAATTAACGTAAAAAGGATTAGCAAGAAACCACAATCCTTAGGTTCTCTTTTGTGGAAAGCGCATATATCGTTTAAAACATATCGCGAAAACAAGCCCGAGCTGCATGAAAGTTTTAATCACACACTGCCCTGCCTCACATCTCCGTGCTGCTGCGTTTGTATAATTATACAGCCTATATAGGACAAATCAATAAAAGCAATCATCCCGGTTGTCGTTAAGCGACGTCCAGAATTAATGAAAACTAGGTTAGCACATTTCACATACTGTGTCTGTGGGATGTATCCCACATACTACCCTCCTTCGACAAAAACATCATAACGTACTACCTCCTGACGTAAGAATTTCAGAAACCGCCTCGAGCAGAACAGACCGATCGGAAGGCGACATAACAAATTTAAACGCTAGTAAAAACTGTTCCATGTAGGATTTGGTCCGTTTTAGCGCAGAACAGTACATGTATGTAAGTGTCGTCGTTGGCTGCGCTGTTTGGGTGTGAAACGTTGTCCCGATAGCGTTGCGATGGTTGGCAAGGGATAGTAGCGCTCGCACTTTTTAGATAAATGATTAACTTTAATTTTTAGATCAGTAATTGTCCTTCGTGATGCAATAATAACATGCATTTTTGAGATAAGGTATGGTGATATTCGCGATCTAAATGTGAACCAGCTCTCCGTGCGATCTGGCTGCGAAACCGCACAATGGATCTTCGTTACTGCTAAGACTGGCTGGGTCGGTGGAGCAACTTGCATGCTCGAGAGAACGACGGGAAAAGTGTACTGAAAAGCGTCGTAAGTGGATGGAAAATATCCGCAATACGTACACCGGAGGGTAGGCATATGAACACCGTAATGGAACAGAGATTAATGTGTCATAGTAAAATAAATAAGTAATCAAATATCATGGTCATCGCCTGTCGTCACTTCAACAAAACAAATACTGTAAGACGTACAGTGACATGCTGGTTATTGTTTTCCCAGTACGACGTGAAGTCTCGTAAATGATGGTGGTTGTGTTGACGTTACCTATTCTACAAAGTCATAGTGAGTGCTCCGAACCGCAGGTTCGATGAACTGTGCAAAACTAAAACTTAAAGCTTTTAAAGTGCTTAACACAACTAATACGTAACAAAAGTTAAAAGCAGTAGGTGACTTGATCATTGCTGATGCTGTACCGCACATAGAAGAAATCAGGAGGTCTCCGGCGGTTTCTAGAGCTCCTTAAGTTTGGTGCACTTTTACCGTGCGAAAGCGATTAAGCAGCAAACGTGCACTTGGTTCCGAACACCGAAGTTCCATAGAATTGCTCCCGAGAGCCACGATTTGAATGGCGGCGTTCGAGAGATATGGTTGCCCGGTATGGTAGTAAAGCTGGTGAAAAGGTCTCAGCATGGATCAAGCATTATAAATTAACAACGTTGGCAGACGATTGGTCATATAAACAGAATGTAAGAATTCTATGTACATCGAATACCTGTACCTGGTATATTCAGTTGCGCTCCGGTTGTCCTCCATGACCCTGTCCATTGCGACTCAAGGGCTGTGCTGATGAACGTATCGGAACGTTCATATGTATGTAGCGATGCGCAGGAATGGCAGTTGACTTCTTGAAGTTTTCGCTGGACCGTTGACAGGCATAGTGAAGGCACCGGAACTGTAGGTCGCCGATACAAGCGACACCTGCGTCTGAATGGATCAGGTCTTCGACAACGTCGATCCCGGTATATTTGTTATCGTCAGGGCGCACGACATTTTGTGACAGCAGGCGGACAGATGCTTTCTGCCACTGAAAACGAGTGGAAGTTTCCCATACGCTGTGGAAAGATATAGCAGTTTATTTTAGGAGAACAAGTTGAATGTTTTACTGATCATCTCGCTATCCAATGGCTTCAGGATTCAAAACAGAAAATGCTTGGCTAACCACATGGTCTTTGAAGTCTACAGGAATTAACCACACACATATTTCTTCAACCTGGCAAACAGAATTTAGACGCAGATGCCATCTTTTGCACTCCTATTCATCGAGCACCTAAGATACTTGAGGAACCGTGTTAAGTCAGGCATACCAGGCAGGTCCTTTGGTCCCAACACGAAGTTAATTGCGCGTCTCAGCACCGTTAAGCCCGAAGTATGGCGCTATCTTGTGTGCAACCACAAAAGTGCCTGGTGTTTATTGACCCTCAAAGACAGGAATGTCATTTTCCTCCGGCACTTCGAGATGACATGTGTGACTTTTATTACAAGGGTGCGTAAATGGGCTATTGCGGCTCTCCTTGCAGTTCTTTTCCATGTCCAGCTTAATCGGTTAGTTCAGAATCTTTGGCCTGGGCTATCAGCGCCTCCCCCACTTTACAGCGGCACGAACCTGGCACAAGATACCAGTACTTGATGCCAATTTGAATGTAAACATGAGTAGGAATCGGACCAGTACGCGCTCGAACTCGACCACAGTAGTTTATAGATCGTGAGCCAAAGTCTTCAACTTGGATTCCGAACCGCAAAACTAGCGTGTTTGTAGTCAAAATGGTTCTTACTCCAGCTCCTCTGCCCTTTTTCGGTTAAACCATGCACAGAAGGTCCTTTTCTCCATAATACCACCTGATTCCCGCCAACAGGACCGCCTTTTCCCCTCTGGGACATAGGATCCAATCTAATAACAAGTCGGCATGAATTGGCAGTCTGGATTCGAAATGAAAGTTAATGTATCTGGCCGGATCATACGAATCGACAGGACCCAACCCCGCGCCTGCTAGATTCGCTTCTGCCAACACTTCACAGATTGTCTGCCACATGCCTCCCCCGCTTCATGTTCGAAACGAAATGAAGCCGTTTAACTTCCCTATCGACGGTATCAAAATTTACCACCAACAGAAAGGATACTGAGAGCCATGCCTTAAGATTTCCCGTTGGTTTTTCGGCAACGTGCTATGATACTTAGAATCCAATCATAATGTACAGCAAGCTCAGCGACGGAACAAAACAGTTGTGCAGAACGATGAACAGATTCAGTACTTTTTCATTCGGCAAGATTTTACTTTATTCTGAATCTAATTCAAGAACAATGCTAAGGAGCAAAAATCCACACTGTACGTACTGGCTCATGGCCATGAAAGTTACCGTATTACGTGATCGAATGCTAGGAGCTCTACTTTGAGCCACTTAGGCCTACCACGCGGTTTGGGAAGCCAACTTCTAGTGGGCTAATTTGTGCGGTTTAGGACATTCTATCACTTTACATGTACTATAGTATTGCCTGTGGCGCGCGTACCTACAGTCCGTTGTTATGTATGGGAAGAACTGGTGCAAGCTGAATAAGCGCAAAAAATGCAGATTTTTTTTATTGTTTTGATAAATAATCATTTCCGGTATGCCCGTCGCGCTCAACATTATACTAAAGTTCCCACGGGATGATGTTCAACTTTCGTATGTATACCATCAAACACGATGGTGCCGTTTTTGTTAATGTTGATGCCTTTTGACCGCGCAGACTACAATGCTGGTGGATTTAACATGTACGGATTTGATTCTACCCGTCGACACACGGGTCGCGGTGCACTAACGCTTCTAAGGCAAGGCAACCTGAATATTAATTGTAAATTTGCAGTAGCAGTAGTGCGTGCGGCTATGTTGATCGTTGATAACGTAATCAAAGTTAACAATCACAGACAGGTCCTTTTCGATTTCGGACCATGAAGGGTCGAGAGATACATAGCGCATTAACGACGGATCCGAAAACACAGTCTTTTTGGTGTATATCCCAGCATTGCAATCCCGGAAAAATAGTACCCAGGCATGTTCGTTGTTAATACAACGCCATTATGTAAAAGTGGTGGGTGCTGAGTAGCGTTTTACTGTGTTCGGCCTGGTATTTTGGAACGTTTTGACTCAGACGGGAAAATTCCGGACATGTATTCTAAGGATATTAGAAGTAGGATGGACGAAAGCTTTATAATAAAGTCCAGTACCATAAGACAGAATGCAGACAGCACAGTCTGCGCACAGTAATGCGTGTGCTGCGCACAGTTTTATGTTTTGCTACGCAGTCATCGGTTTTCGTATGGTGATCTCGACTATGGCAGAAAACAAGGAAGTACATGATCAGCTTGTGTGTAAATTTATAAACAGGCATTTTCGCACGCGTACTCAAGTGCGCGATATGTCGTTTATTCCTGATTTGCTAGATGAGCGGCGGCGGCGGCGATAGTGACAACTGCAAGCGCGAAAGCACAGGCAGTTGTCAGGTAAGCCCCATATAATTACATAAAAGCTCTAAAATATAATGCTCTTTTTTACATATTTTTACTTTATAAACCCGAAGTGTGATCTCACTAACGCATATTTTTTATTATTTTTTCGTCAAATACAATAATTCATATTTTCCCGCCAGAGGTTGCGGCGCTTGAAACCCGCCTGGCCGTCGCACAAACCGACTTGGATGATGCGGTGCTGTCATTTTGCGACCACCGAGCCTAATTCTGCTTAACTAGAAGTACGTTGATTTTCTAATGCTGCACGTGTCATAAGCAGCGACTCATACTTTCGCCAGTTTTGTGTGCTCTTTTCCAAACTGCAGGTGGAGAAGCGCTTCTGAAGTTGACATACTCGTTTTCCGGAACTAATACATATGTTTTCATCTTGCTGACTACGCTGTAACCAATCTACTTTCTATCGGTAACATTGCCCGAAAAAACCATCCTTCTGCTGTAATATCTGTTTCTTTTTACCAGTCGTTATAGACGTATCGGCCAGTCTTTTCACTGTTCCTACAAAATAACGTGTTCTGCTCAACTGACCTTTAGTGAGACCAACCGGTTGTGTCAACAAATTCAGGCAAGCTTTTTCATTACAATGGACTTGTCTCCAGGCAAAACAAACTTCTCTGCTATCTAGAGGACCTTTGTTGTAACCTCTTAATCAGGTCCAACACTTCCTCAGTCTTCAGTTTTACAAGTAAGGTTTGCGGTGTCCAAAATATTTGACTGCAGTCGCACAATTTCACGTGCTTATGGGTGTAGGTTGATTACTGAATGGTTAGACGATTCTTTAATAGCCTTCTTGTATGCATCGACGATATGTGGTATGTCTGATTGACGAACCAGAAACCTGATTTCCTGGACATCACGAACGGATTTGAATAAGACTAAATACTGCGCGTTCAGTGTAATATCCCGCATATTCTTGCCTTGCTTGTTTGGATTTTGCGACGTTGATATAACACTCAAGTTTTTGTGATGAACATCCCTAGCAAATAAGGCGCATAGTTTAGGATTAATAGATATTTCGTCCAATAAATCAGCAAGGATCAATAGCGTTGGGACATATTTGCCAAAGAAGTTTTCATCTGTAACTGAAGCAAGCCCTGATACAAACGCAGTGGAACTATCCAGATTGCTGAATGATTCCTGCCAAACACCATACATATGCACCATACGCAGCGGAGCTGGATTGAAGTATTCTGCAATATTTCCAAGTAGTTCAGATGTAAATGTGGTTTTGCGGACATGGTTGGTCCAGAAACTTACAAAGAGTTTGAAAACGAAAATCAAAACGCAACTTTTCCATTTTGAAAATCTTCCTGTTTGTACCTCAGAGCCCTTGCTTTGTCTATGGTAACTATAAAACGAAAAACAGCGTTTTTTGCAATTGTAAATCTCCGGAAACCACAATAGTTTAGACAAATATACTTACAGTTTTTGGAGTTTCTTAAGAACACCGATTACTTCCTCAATATCTTACAGTGTGTGCCATCTCGAAGAACACACTTTCCTGTGTGAACGATATTATACAACTTGCGGGAACCAAATCGAGGAACAAGAACATCGACGCGAACAAACATGTACCGTGTCGAATCGTGTCCTATTGGTTGCTGAACCGTGTTCCTGCTTTTGCCACTGTTGTTTGTCGCTGGGAGTTAACAAATCCGTCGACACAAAAAGGCGTTCCGTGTAAGGCAGTTAACGCCACCCAGAAAGACAAACATTGTAGCAATCCCAGAATTATCATTGGCTGACAGCTAATTAAAGTTAGATCGAGAGTGACTACAGCCAATGGGAAATTTCCTTCCACAGCATGGAAGTCAATGGCAATGTTAAGTCTACGGGACATATGAAAGCAGTGTGCAGTTAGATAAATTTTTTCCCAGAAACGTCTTCTGCAAAGTAGTGGATATTTTTTGCCAACGAGGGGCTTTTTACACTTTGCTATACGTGTCCGTGTCCTAGAACCGTGATTTCCTAACATGTCAGAGATACAAGCGTTACAAGGAGCAGAGAACCCTGCTGTCAGCTGGGAACCCAGCCACGTTTCTGGAGGCGTCTGGATGTTATGCAACCTTCCAGATCATCCAAAGCGTTTTCTATGGGTGCAGTTTTGCCCGGTTTTGTATGACGACCGAAAGGATGCCAGTTTTTGATGGTAAGTCACCTGATACACCATGCACAAGGCGGAGATTTACATTTTTTCCAACGTATTTTCTGATGTAAGTGGCTGCTGAACCAAACTGTACCAATTTTCATATTTTCGCCCTTTATTCGGTGAAATATCGGTGCACGAATTACTGTCCGTAGATGGGGAAATTTTAAACTGGTTTTTTTGAGCTTTAGCTTGGAAGAATCCTGATCTCTTGGCGGATTCCCGTGGATGCTGGCTACCCAGCAAAATCAGCATTTCTGATGAGGTAGAACTATATCATTAATTCTATCTTTATATGCTTACTGTGCGACATAGGTTTCATAATCAACGGAATTTCTGTAAGATGATATACGTGCGGACTGTTATCGTCCCCAATTCTTTCAGTATGCTATTAGGCACATTGCGCCCCAAAGAGTACGGTCTTTTTTTAACAAGACCGCCCTCTAGTATTTTACTAATGGTTTTTCACGAGTAGATTACACATTGAATGCCAATAATTTCTTCTGTTGAAATTATAATGTCAACGGTCTCAATGCATAATCCCATATTTTGTAGCGGGTTCCCGCTGGCGCTGGCTACCCAGCAAGGATCACTTCTTTCCCAATTGGAACCCACGAGATGGATTCTTTAGTTACCCATTTTTAAGCCTGATTCGTCTGTGGGAAATCTTGGTTGTAATTTCTAATACAATAATTAATGTGGTCTGCATGTTATTTTAATGCACAATAATATTATATCGAATATATTGTTTTGTCGTGTATTTCAAACCGTGTTTGTTATCGTGGCTGCCGCACGTGCTCGGCGAGTACACGTGGATTTGACGCACAAACACGGTCAACTTCGCACTTTGTTTGTACGTTGCGCCAATGTTCGTGTTCGCCGTTTTGGTTACCGCAAATTCTATATTAACGGTGATTTTACGCGAACCAAGTCTCTCGAAGTACACACTTTCCTGTGTGAACGATATTAACGGTGATTTTACGCGAACCAAGTCTCAGCTGGATTGCTGGAAACAGTTCTGGTGCGTGCCAAGCTTCAGTTATTTGGTCAAAGTGTTTGACTTGATCGATCGCTTTCGTTAGATTTACAGTGTTGTTGAGTTTGTAAGTACACGCTATATTATTCGCTACGAAGACATGATTGATCTCCACATTAAACGCATGCAAGAATAGCATCAACTTATAGAAGTGTAATAAGCTGTACCCTTCGTCTATACTTATGCCGCCGTTAACGATTCCTTTACCAGTATGAACAGGTTGACAGGTTTTTCTTGTGTAGTTGGATGTTCACAGCGTTGAATGCTTAATTAAAGTTGCGGTCTTTTTGAACTCCTCCCCAATACACCGTACGCGCAAAGGTGATGTGATGTAGAGGTTACAGACAGTATAACATTCACAACGTCCATTCTCAAGCAGTTGTACCACAAAAGTTAAACAACACCTCCACCCTTAATACTGATTAAAGAAAAGGTGAAGCATGGGTTACAAAATGAAAACCGTGATAACTCAAACGACATCAACCGTAACTCAGTCCTCGCAAGCTGACTGTATCACTTCTTTGACCGATCTGTAGTGCTTTTTGTTATTTTGTTATTTTATTATTCTATAGAAATGGAGCTTTTTCTGTCATTAAAACTCCATGTGCCCGACAATGCGTTCTTCGGATACATTGTCAAACACTTACATTGAACAGTCACTCTAATACTTCCAGATAAACGCCTCTTGCCTGTTGCTTGCTGTCGGTCCAGGCAACCAGCATCAAACCTGCAATTTGGTAGCAAAACACTCATGTCCAACCAGCCAAGGCTTGCTAACCAGGACCGACATGCCAGGACCAGCCAGTCACGATCGATTATAACCATAGAAAATCAAAACCTTTGACCGTGTCACCCGGATTTCGAAAAAATGAAAAATGATGTCAACTATTCAGATTTCGAGAAAACCATCGTATCTGATGGTTTACATACAAAAGTTTTCGAAAGACAGGTGCATCGAATCTCTTTTGTTCAGTATCAAGAAGCACGTTCCAGTTCCAAATGCTTTTTGTAAGAATAACTCATTCTGATCCCTGCCATTTCAACATTCGAGCAGAAGTATCTTTATTTAATTTTTTTAGAATTCACGACCTTTCTCAACCATGCCGCCGAAACCCGTAGAATGTGGATGTGGTGGTTTTGAGTGCAGGTAAGCCCCATATAATATATAAAAACGCTAGAATATAATGCTTCTTTTTTTACACATTCTTACTTTATAATCTTGAACTGTAATCTTACTAACCCATATTTTTTATTATTTTCTGGCAAAATGCTACCATTAATATTTTTTTCCCCAGAGGTTGCGGCGCTGGAAACCCCGCTAGCCAAAGCCTAAAACGCCTCGGACTAGGCAGGGCTGTCCTTCCGCGACCACCGAGCCAAATTCCGTCGTTGTGAGGGTTTGGTGCACGAGGTCCAGCACGACTTGGCAGCCGTAAAGGTAATAACGTGAACACACCGTGTACAAAAATTTATTTTCGTATAATTAATATATATGTTATTGTTATCAAATTTCATTTCACTATTATACGTGTTACTTTTATAAAACTATTGTTTAAATTATCATTTATAATTATGCTTCTAACGTTGTCCTCATTGTTAGGCTGTTCTCGACGTCATCCAACCAAGTGTCTGCATTCCCGACCCGGACACGCAATATGAAGCGGCTTTTGGAAGAAACGCCCAAACAGCGTCTTGCCGGATTCAAGTGACGATTCCGGCGAATCCGAGGAACGACGCCAGCCACCAGCGAAACCGGGTAAAAACCGAACACCTTTATTGTCGATGAGGCGGTGGAGATCAACACCGATGGGAAAGAGGATGAAAACTGTGAGAGCAGTGAGTGGGTATGAAGCGGTAGGGATGGCCGGTATGGTACTGGACATGTGTGGACGACGGCAGCGATGAGGAGGAGGTGGAGGTCATCTGGAATACCGGAATTTTGGACGACGCTGCCGAATCACCGAATCACCGACGGCACCGACGTGCCGAATCACCGGCGCTGTAGATGATTTTATTCTGAGCATTTTTTTGTTATTCTATGTATTTTTGGTGTGATCTATACCCATGTATATTTATGAGCATGTTGCTTAGTGTGATGGTTGATGTCTATTTCTGCCGAAGTAGACTTGTTCTTGTTGAATCATGTTGTGTTGTTGCACATCATCGTTGAGCGCGTCACAAAAACAGTTGATGGAATGTGGAAATAATGCGGCATTATTAACCTCATTAAATAACACTAATAATTAAAAACACTATCCACAAACAATTACACGATCGAACAACTAGATTCAAATAATTTATAATTACTGACTGATAGCCAAAATTAATAGTACATTAAAAATGAAACAATAACTTCAAGTCATCCGGCAGCATCTCCTCTTATGTGGCACGTGCGGAAAATGAATAAGACTGCCAGCCATTATCCAGAAAGAAAAAAATGAAACAGAGCAAGGAATTAATAATGATTGGTAACCACAATCCCACAAGTGAATAATTTTTTGCCCACGAAAGATTAATCCACGGACCTCGTCTACCGCCTTCTAAAAAACGTGCGGCGACAGATAGAAGAACCAGAGTATGTGAACAAGACACTTAATTATTTTTCATGTTGCTAGACAAAGACATAAAACTTTCCCAAGGCTGGCGGCCAGGAAAGAACACCAACAGAAAATTTGGACCGACTTCCCGATCTGGCTTATACTGATTGTCAAGGTCTGAGTTGCAAATTACGTGGTTCTGAACCGCAAAACACACAGTAATACTGTGCAAATTACCGGTTAGTGCTGAACGCAATGCCGATGCTACATTTAAGCTATTCTGAGCACAAGCAGTGCAGCTATGTACTCTTCTTGTTGCGCAAAGATAATGACAACTGGGGATGCTCGCAGCCACATTGAGCAAGGAGCACGCCAGTGATACTATGATACGTCACAACTGACGTCGTGTCATGTGTGGTTCAAGTACAAGACAACCTACAATAGGTAATCATATTGGAAAACTGTACTAAAACAGATCTCAAAAAATTTAGTGACATATTAACATTTTTGGTGATGCCTATCAGACAATCTGTGTACGGTGGTCTGTTGCAAGCACCAGCTGCCGAACGACCAGCGCATCTCAGAGCGGAACAAGAGTTCAATTTTTGACCATAACGCTGCCGGATTATTGTATGGCGAGCACATGCCACGTCACAGCGCCAGCGAATACATTGCTGATCGCACTAGTGCCACTCTGATCAGCCACACTGCTACATTGTTGCCGCACAGTTGCGTTCTTTCGTATCCCAGAGAGGTCTCCCACAGGGTCTGCTTAGGCTGCTACCGAGACCAGCAGACTGTGTGACTGCGCAGCAGAGGACGAAGTGATGCTGTGATCTGCCTGTCTGTTTCTGCGTTAAACATCGTAAACACGGATATGACAGCCCTGTGTGATTTGTTCCACTACCGTCTTGGCTTACTGGCGTTCGCTTCGCACTACCCTGATGTGTGCTGCACAGTTATTCCAATATTCTTACACTGTTTCAACATCATCATTTTTTGGTTTATACTTTGTAGCTGTGTTATGAAATCTCTTCTGCCTACCGACATTTATGTAATGACACCATACGATTGGCAATCCTGCTGCCGGTGCAATCGTTGACAACTGTTCTGACATACTGATTTCCGCGCCGGTCTACGACATCTTTACGGTGAGTCTTTTGTGAACGCTTTTCGTAATATTGGGTGCGGAATCGTTTCGGAAAATTCCTTTAGAAATTGATACAGCTAAGAATATACCGGTTAGTTTCTCATAATCTGGGGAAATAGCTTTACGACCTGAATTTTAATTATTGACTGAACCGAGCCAGTGAAGGACGTACATACAATAAATACAGATACCATCGACCGACAGTATTGTAGGAGAACCACAAACATCGAGCAAACGTTATGATGAAAGTGCAGCAGACATACGGTATTAGCCATTAGCACGACATTTACTGAGCTTTACATAAGATAACACGACCATTCTTCAGATTTGCAGTGAACGGTCCATGCCAGGACCGTTCACTGCAAAATACAAATAACATGAATTTAAAAGGCAAATAGATAAATAAACACAAGACACAAATGTCAGTAATACGGCACTACGGCAGACGCATCGGTCTTCGTTTGCGAGATGGCTGTGTGGTTGCAAATTTGTTTTTCTATTCTATACATCTAGCTTGAGATGTTATTTGGAATAAAACACCCGTACAATTAGCTTAAATAAATGAAAGAGCACTGGTTTAAATCTAAGACAGTTAACCCGCTTTCAACTGGCCAGGTTATTACTCGCGAAGAGCATTAAGTTTGCGACATACCGCTGCCTGAGGTTATCCAGGGTGTTTGTTTACGGCGCCGACCCGCTACCGTTCTTATACACATTCTTGTTGACATTATTGCATCAAACAGCATGGGTACTCCTATCGTAGGAACGTGAATAAACCCTAGACGAAAATGTATCGGCATAATTGCGATCAGAGGTGGAGATGAGGAATACAAGTGGAAGAAACTGCCGACGAAATCACGACAACGTGCAAAATGCTTGGATCTAATTACGTCACGTGTTGCCGTAGATGTCAGCAGTTTGTACCGAGTGCTGATCTTCGTTAGTGACGTGCTCTACTAACCTGAAACCAAGCATGCAACAGAACAACACCGACTGCCGATATTGGTAACTGTTACGGTTGTATCTTTATCAGGCTATGTGCATACCATACCGCAACATATAAGTATTTGGAAGTTATTACAAGTACAAACGTTCTGCCGTACAGTGCTGAACAGGCGTTTCTTTAAAGTTGGTACTGTGTAGCTATGTCGGTGCAGCAGTTCCGGCCAATAAACATTCGAGAGTCGAGCGGTTATCCTTCGCGAGTCGAGCGGTTATCCTTCGAGAGTCGAGCGGTTATCCATTATATCATGCGACCGGAAAAATGCACGTAACAAAAATCATCGCCTCGTTTGACTTAAAGATACAGGTTAAACGCTGAATGAGCCTAACCGCTAGCTTGTAACACTAAGTTTTGTTAATGAACGACCATGTGTTCCCGCTTGTGATCATGGGCATTCACACGCGAATAAGCACGCAAATGGATATGAGCGTGCTCATGAATCAATGTCACCAAATAATGCACGGGTCCGACCAGCAGCTGGGACTGGTGGGCTGTTGGTCTAACTTCTGCGTTCTGTCGCATGATTTCGGGGTACGTGTCGGGAATCAGCCTCACTTATTCGAAAGGCACGTACTACGAATTCGCTGTCACTCGCGGCGTCTGTCCCTTCCGCGCTGCGTCCATTTGCGTTGACCACTGGTATTTGTAATGACATTTCACAATTGTTAGTCGTCACACACTTTCAATGGAGTTCCAGTATATTTCAGTGTCTGTTTCATTATCCAAAATAAAGTTTTTTGCTGCTGCTGAATCTCTCGTCCTCGTATCAAATACATAGGATTGCACGCGACATTCTGTTATTTTAATTGCATATCTAATTTTATTAGGCAGATGCCATCACACCAAACAAAGGTGCAAAGGCACATATAAAGATCAAGGACTAGGTGACCTGGTAGATACGAAAAAAATGGAGAGAAACATCAAGTATGAGGAATGTGGGAAAGCAAACTAGTGACGAACATCCGAAAAAGGTCTGCGAGTTCGTGACTTCGGGAAATGAGTTCGTTGGACTGGCCAAGAGTGTGGCAACACACATGATCAGTAGGTCCGGCAAACTTGCGCGCGGGACAGCGTTTAACAGGCACTACGTTGAGCAGCGGTGGATCAGATTCCGTAGCGGTGCGTTTTAATGGTATAAGTGCGTGGCATGATAACATGTGGTAAACCACAAATGACTATGTTAGGCGTCATTCACATATTACGTAACGGTCAGGGGGTGGGTGGGGGTGGTCGGCCACCGTTATTCCCTTAGACTAAAGTATTACGAAGTGCGTTACAGGGGGTGGGTGGGGGTCAAAAATCCCGAAAAACAGCGTTACGTAATATATGAGTGGCTTAGTGAGAGGAGGCTTAGTGAGAGGAGGAATATATGAGAGGCTGGCTGGCTGGCTGGTGGAATTTATGTCCACCAAGCCAGCCAACACTTTTCATGACTTCCACTTTTTTATTGTAGTAATCTACCTTGATTTAGTTTTTAAAGATTGTTTGGGATTTTTTCTTTCTTTTGAGCGATTGCAGTAGTAGGTCTGTTCAGAATTCGCAGAATGAGAGCAAGAAATTCGTCACAGCTTGCGAGCGTTGTTTACCATCACATCAACATCCAGGGGCTGAACACCGAAAAGTTGGATGTGCTACAGCAGATGTTATGTACGGATGACAATACTGCAAAAATATTTTGCATTACGGAATCCCATCTGACGGGATCTGATCCATCCAGCCTGCATAACATCCCGAACTATGCCCTGATCAGGAAAGATCGATCGACTGGATATCGAAAGCAGCGTGGTGGTGGTATTTTACTTTACGTTCCTTCCTACATTTCCTACACTATTATTGATTGTTTTTCTGATAATCCGGAAGTTGAAAGTCTATGGGTACACCTTCGTTTTGGAAAGAAAGAAGTATTGTTAGGAACCGTTTACCGAGCTCCAGATACCAGCAGTGAAAATACAGAAGGCTTATTTAACCACATCCGCGACATTCTCTGTAAGTACCCGTCTTGTGACTACGTGATAACAGGGGATCTCAACATTAACGCCAATAATGCTGGATCGCAACATTATCAGCATTATTCGGATTTATGCTCGGAATTTGATCTTGAAGATGCAGTAATTGGGAACACTCGCGTCAATACTCGCAAAAAATCTGATGGTTCGTATTCTACCAGCAGCACCAAAATTGATGTGATGTTATGCAGCCCTGCAGAATGTTATTCGCGCATGCCAGCCAGCGATATCGATATTTCGGATCACCGTTTATGTCGAACGGTTGCCAGTTACAAAACGTCTATCCCGCAGCACCAGACCGTTCCCTATCGATTGTGGAAGCATTCCAGCGACGCATATTTTGCGTCCCAATTAAAGTGTTTAACTATGAAGGACCGTTACCAATCCGAGGAACCAAGCGACGTCAGTGAGCAAGTGGGGGAATTCGTACACGATATTTGTGAATTGGTTGATCGTTGTTTTCCTCTACGGTACAAACGTGTCAGACGAACAGAAGCGCCGTGGTTAAACAACAAAGTCAAGGATGCCATTCGAACAAAAAACAAAGCCTACAAGCGGAAATGTGACAGCAGGAACACCCCTGATTACGACGCTCGTAACGCAGAATTTCGCCGAGCACGAGCCGAGGTACGCCGTTTAGTGCGAGCAGCTAAGGAAAAATATTTTCACGAAAATCGAAAGAAGAGCAATGTACTATGGAAAGAAGTTGGCAGGGTGTTGCGGAAGACCAAGGATTCATCAGAATGCAGCGTTGATTTGAACAAATTGAACCGCCACTTCACTGCAATGGGCCAACACGGATTTGCCCATGCTGAACCAGCGCCCCCCTCCGGGGGTGACAGCAGTAACCATTTGTTTTATAGGTTTACCGACGTTAAGCCAGCCGTTGTCGCGTCAATACTGAGTGATATCAAAGTGAAAAAGAAAGCAGCCGGTCCTTTTGGGTTTCCTCCTCGACTGCTTGACGGGGTAATTTCGATTCTCGTCCCACCACTGACGAAAATGGTTAACGCGTCCATGAGAGCCGGAGTATTCCCGGCTGTTTTCAAAATGGCTGATGTTCACCCGCTTGCAAAAATTTCCAACCCAGCCGGTGTGGACGATTTCAGACCAATTTCATTGCTGTGCAATCTAGCAAAGCTGTTCGAACGCTGCATTCAGCTACAGCTGGTTGATTTCCTTCGTATGAATGACCTCCTTTCCCAGCAACAGTCCGGTTTTCGCAAAGGCCACTCCTGCGAAACGCTCCTCCTCAAAGTAACGGA
>JAQGAU010000482.1:0-27392 GCA_034698045.1 Paramacrobiotus richtersi
TCGAGAGGGGGATTCGATCCACGGTCCTCTCGGTTGCTGGCAATACGGCTAACCACTGTGCCACACGCAGTGCGGCAGTGGTGGCTTTGCAGGTGGCGCTGCACTTCGTGGTGCATCGTGACACGTCTAAACTCGCTTGTATGCGGTGAAGAAACTGACACCTCTCGTATTAAACGTGAACATGAATAAAGAAGGTCCATTTCGTTGACTGTTTACCAAAATATGTAGTTTAAACTTTCAGTGTCCATAAAGTGTCCGTGTACTTTCAGTCATACATTGTTTTCTCAAAATAAAGCGCCGTCATAATCTGGAGTTGTCGGTGGATTGTTTCTGTTGAAGTTTCAGCTTCTCCAGTACTTTCCCTTCCTAGACAAGATCCTGTTTGACCTACAAACCGCTCAAGTAAAAATGTCCGCGTTCAGGAACCGTAACTCATCTGCAGAGAACGACAACACCTGCGAAATACCTTCGAAATCGCGAAAAAGAGAGGGCTCCAGTGATCGGTCAGAGGGACCCAGTACGACTACAAGTTGTTCTGCATCAAACGCAAAGCGACCAAATCACTCCTTCCCGAAGGACGAACCCCTCGGCAATTCCAGTCAAGTCGATGGGCACGCCAAGGAAAGGTATGTATGAGATGGACTAGCCACTGTTGTTTTGTCACTTGTGTTTCAGCGTTATTTATCGTTCGCTGATATTTCAGACAGGATGCAGTACATGGTCTAAACATGGCCGAACACTGGTGTTTCTTCTTTCCTGATAGAGTCCAAAGAGTAAATGCAGTATCAGTCCGAGGAAACGATGGCTTGCTCCACTACGGCTGCCTTATCCGCAAGTTACGAGATGGATTACTGGTCGATTTTATGTACGGACCCGATCGTCTGAAAGTCGTCCCTTTTAGTGAGGTGTTCCGCTTGGAGAACGTATTTTCTCAGTTGCGCTACTACGAACGCGTGTGGGATAAAGAAGAGGGCATGCATTACAACGAGAAAGGGAGCATACTCCAGACAGCACTGAATGAGAACGATTGCGTGGAGGTTCTGCTGCAATCGAAACCAGACGACCCGTGGAAGTGGTACCCAGGAATACTTTCAGCAGCTGATCTGCGTACGGGATCCTTCGGCTGCGTCAAAGTGTCGTTGCCAAATAGCACAACAAGCATTGTGTCGGGGCAGCAAATTCGGCTGCCTACCGAAGAAGGACAACTGCAACAATCGCTGGTCTATGTCAATGATTCAGAATTTTGTACTGTGCGTGCCCCTCTGGAAGTGGACCACACTGCCAACAAACTGCCGGCTTTACTGTTAGCGGAAGTCTTCGACTGCTTGACGTGCCATCAGCAAGCGAGGATGCGTCGAATGTGCTCCCTATGGAATGACATTATAGTGGCGACTGCGGGAACGATTGTTCGTCTGGAACCATACTACCGATTCCCGGCTGCTCATCTGCATACTCTGTGGACCAGCAAGACAAGAGCTGTTGTTTTTGATTTCGATAGCAGATATGGAGGACTAGGGCTTGCCTGTGTCAGTGACATGATGCAGTGCATTATGAATGCATACCAATATCCTCGTCTGGTTGCCGTCGGATTTTATAATCAAATATATCGCGATTGGTTTGAATTCAGCTCAAGTGAGCTCGATCTCCATACCGCATGTTATCGGGTCGAGTATCTGCTATCGGAGTTGGCGTCCTTCGCAGCGGTATGTCTCCAGTTGAGGTTAAGTAATCCGAAATGCAGTTTCCCCGACGACCGCCCGGGTGGTCCAACGTGGCTTGAAGCAACTATAAGAGACAAGTGGATAAATGTGCGTGATAGTGGCTTTTCCCGGCGGTTCTTGGAGTCGATCATTGTCGTGCATGACAGCGCAAGTGGAAGGCTGAACGAGTGGATCAGCAAAGAGATCGACAAATGCAGCAGAATACACATTGGAGAAATAGAGGTGAGAGCTAGCAGGAAACGGTCCCCGCACGTTTCTCGCTAACTGATGAAACTTTTCGTCAGTTTCGTTTATTTTTGTTCGAGAAATTCTGCAATTTTCTAATACTTCGCCCATGATCGTTATTATTCCACGCACCAGCTTCGCCCGTCCGCAAGCGACAACACGCGAACCAGATAAACATTTACGATATTATAACTTTTCTATGCCGATATCGACTGAGACACATACTTCCCATATATGTCTTTAGCAAGATTTCGGCTAATTTTAGGACTCTCCTGTTGCTGTCCGGAATTCTCCAGCTACTTTGGGACATGGAGAAGTCAAGCATTCGGGCATGCCGTTTCGCCGATTGGATATACAGAAGGAAAACAACGTTGCTGTCCTTGGAGAGGATGGACTCATGCACGGTGCATTGGCGTTAGAGTGGGATAAAGCCGGCCTGATCGTCGATTTTCGGTGCGGAGAGAAGCCGTTCGCATTCATCCCATTTGGAAAGGCTTATCAGGTTACGAATGGCACCGACTGGTGGCCTGAAGCCGACGAGAGCCGACCTATCGAAGTACTTCTCCAAGAGGAACCCGGCGATCGGTGGAAGTGGTATCCTGGTCATACTATTATGCTTTTCGCCGTTCTGGGCTCCGTCTTCGTCAAGGCACGCCTTCCCAACGGCGTCACTGTGACGACGATTGTCAATTGTCAGCAAGTTCGCTCCCCGTGTAATGCGGCAGAACTGGAAAATATGTTGATTAAGAGTGGCAAGAGGGAGTTTCCGAGCTACGTCGGGGATCATCGTCTAAACTTGAGTCTAGGAGATCTCTCGTATGAGGTGCTAAAGGAAGTGTTTGGCTGTCTCAGCACACCGCGGCGCGTATCGGCGCGTGCTGTATGCACGGGATGGAACGAAATTATCGGGTCATCGTGTTCCAGAACGATTCACTTGCAGTATAACGTATCAGGGTCGCTGGTCTGCTTGAACAAGTTCTGGAGCAGCGAAACGACGGTCATCGTCATGCATCAGCTGGGGCACTGTTTTTTATCGGTTTGTCGTCTAATGGAGCTGGTTATGGATCACGCAGGACGGAATCCAGTCAACACCGTGATTCTTCGCGGACGGCATGACCTGTTTCTTGATTTCTCAGATATCACGCGCAGCCGTGAACTGGCTTCTCTGACGACAGTGTGCCGGCGTTTAATCTTCCGCAACGTTGACATTAGACTCGGTATTCGAGTACCACCTGGACATAATTTCTTATGGTACTGTATAAATATCCCCATGGAACGCATCGAGATGGATCGGTCGAGTGGAGTGGCACAGTTTTGGAAGATGATCGAAGAGGGCGTTGTGGAACTTAAACAGCATAATTATATTCTGCAGTGCATCAGACACCATTTTGCTGAGCATCGCCTTGCCTGCACATGTGAAACCAGCGTACTCCATGTAAGCGCGGTGTTTTGCTGAAATATTGCGCAGCTTATACGCAGTTGTTGTTTGGTATAGGTTCTTAACCGGCTGGCCAATGCACTGCATGGTCCAAACGCCACAGGCGGCAAGCAATGGTCGGCGGAGGATTTGCTCGGTCTGGATCCGGCAACGCTAACTGGACTGGCTGTTGCCGCAGTAGAAACGGCACTGCGCTATACCTCCTCCTTTCATTTCCACTTTTTCCGGAAGTACGAGGGAATACAGTACAGTAATTCCGCAAAAGTAATGTTTTATCCCACCTAATCAGCCGTCTCGATCCAGGAGGACACGCTGAAGTTCAGTCACATTCAGTACTCAGCTTCGTCACGGGCTTTGATGTTTTTATTAGGTAGTGTTCTTGTACAGTATTGCTGATGATCCACAATACGCAGATACTATTCGGCAGTGTCTGAGAAATCCATGTTTCTTACGGCACTTCCTGCCATATAGTCGTTTTGCATCACGCTGCAGCATTGCTGTAACGGGTTAGTTGCGCGAGTGTGCCGTTTTTTTTTCTTTCGCGAATGTGGATTAATTGTTTTTCTGTGTCAGTTGTATGCACTGGCTTTTTCATTTTCGGTAAGCACGCGTTCTTATAAATCAGCGGTTAAAATAGTAGCGTACTACACACTTCCCAATACGAACAGCAGGGGGGACGGCCACAGAGGAAAGTATGGGAGAAACGGCAATCTGAGAACAAATGCTCAAAGTGGTTGCCTGATGCCCATAACGAGAAGATAACGAACTTTTTGTGAGGTGTTTAGTACGCGTGGTGGTGCAATTTTTGCACTGTTAATGTTAGAGTCGGAGATCGCTGTATAACCATGACCTTTCGACCATTTCGAAGATTTTGGCATATCTCAAAACCGCAGTGTTCCATTTTCTAGTTCGGGACGCAGGCTGAGTAATGCCAAGAATTGGTCGACCGAAGCGGTGCGGAGGTCCTCTATATTCAATGCGAATGGGTTTTTTTTCCGTCCCGTCGGTCACGGTACCGGAAGTAGTGCGTCATAACACAGTAGTAGAGGGCGCGTCCTCTATATTCAACAAAGCTGTATATTTTGTCCGTCCCGTCGGTCACGGTACCGGAAGTAGTGCGTCATAACACAGTAGTAAAGGGCGCGTCCTCTATATGCAACAAAACTGTATATTTTGTCCGTCCCAACAGTCATGGGCTCATGGATGCCGGAAGTAGTGCGTCATAACACAGCAGTAGAGGGTGCCAGGTACCACACACATTCTTGACCACCGGCCAAATATTCGTATTTCTATCATTCTGGTGTGCTGTTAAAAATTACTCGGTTCTATTAACTGTGTGGTTTTCTTGCTCGCTTCGGTCCACCGGTGCCCGCAAACAGCGAGTGCACTTACCTAGTCTAAACAAAACCAGCTGCCAATTAACACGAACACCGGAGACCGAAGCATTCTGAAAACATCGCGATTATACATTATTTCCACAAAAGGTCACACCGAAACATCGGTTCACTTTCGTTCTGTGAGAACAACAGTGGGTGGAATTCAGCTTAGGTTAGAAATAAGAGAAATGCAGCTTAATGAATTAGAAATAAGATGAACACCGAAATCACCCGACGTGACCCCTCTTACGGAAGCTCCGGCTCCGGACACGAATTATTAATACCGGCATCGTAATAACGAAACACGCTTTACATAACCAGGCCAGTTTGTCGGTATATGCAGCTGTTTATCGGTTTCCCAGCCCGTGATCGTTATTTATCATTCACCATTTTATTTATCGTTTCAGTTTTTTGGTAAAATAAGAACAAAATACAACCTCATTTGAACTCCAAAGCAAACTAATTCAGTATGTACTGTACTGAAGTTCTAGACCAGTATAAAAAGCAAGATCTACGTAGCTATATTGATAATCTATCGAAGTTCTAGCTAGTATGATAAAAGAGTCCCACGGTGCAATCCTTAGTCCCCAGTGTCTCCAAAATGCTGCATAAAACGACCGACAAAGCAGCGTTTGTTGCAGGTAGTACTAGTATTCTGAGAGCGCGGTGCATGTGTTTTGTACTGAGCGCATGTCGCGGCCTTTGTAACACTGAGGGCCATTTTATTCAGCCTGGCGGGATCTAAGCGGGAAAGGTCCGTAGCCGTCCAGCGCTTTCCACAATACTCCGCGGTCTGCTTAGGATTCCCACTCTGAAGCGTGTTGAGTACCTAGAAGAATTCTTTTAAAATACGTTCATTAACGCATAACAAATGCGAACTCCATCCTTATAACGGGCGGCGCTAATTTTTTGTACTTCTGCGAGCGGGTTCGTTAACTTCCGCCCACTACATGCCGGCGCCACAGGTCAAAAGATTTTCTGTAAACAAACTACCTGACTATATTTTCACCACATGAAGTTTGTTCAGAAATACTGTACAATGTAACGGCAGAAACAGTTTCTGCAGGAATCGACCAAAAGGAGATGCTGTTCTGGGGATCAATTCATTTAATCCTCCTCATGTAATCTGCATTATATATGCGCATCATAAAGTTCCGATCAAGGGTAAATTTGCAAATGCAATAAAAGTATAGTTCGAAAAAACGTTCTCATCTCTATTAAGCTGTGTGCACACCTTGGTCCAACAATGAAATCATAATCCAAGTCATCTGAAGTTATCTACTAAGTCTGGCAGTTTAGATTTCTCAGGCTGAACCGAGCCGCGACATGTTGACTTCGCTGATTTCTGGTCAGCTATCATCATTTCGAGCTGTTTTATTTTACATCGACTAATATGTTGCAGTTAGGCAAACAAACCCTTTATACAACGCCTCAGTAGAGGTACTGGTTCCTCCGTCGACAGAAAAATTGTCAAAATTTAATAGTAAAAAGTATAATTTAAGTAAACCAAGTTCTAGTTGTGCCAAAAGTTCGAGTTTGTTTGTAAGTTTTTTATATGGAGCCATTCTGTAATTCATATATGTAACGAAACGCACACCTTTGTTTGTCAAAATGATAAAAAAATGCAAACCGAATTCGTCAAACGACCACGGAGCCGGGTGACCTTTCGACTTCAAGACATGGTCACCATGGCCGCCCTGGTACATGCAAAACAGTTACTAGCTTTTGTTAGAATTAAGCTTCACGTGACCTTTAAGATTCAGGAGCACTGACACAACATCGGTTTGAAGGGTATGTATTGCCCGTTATGGGGATGAATGAACGCTCGTATGACTGCTAGCCGTTAGCGATTCTGGCGCTATCGTGCACGAAAACATGGGACAAAAACTGAGCGCCACCCGTTACGACAAGGGTATGTTATAACATGGTAAAGACGAGAGCGTTGTATAAAGTCACCCTAGATTCTCTACTAACAAGTAAGGATCCGAGTCTAAAAAACGGGGCAGCTGCCAATGCCAGTGCTGAAACTGATGACAACAGGAATCCTTGTTACCCTGCAATGTACTGGCACTGTAAACAACCTCAAGTATGGTGGTGCAGTATATGCCAGTGAGATTCTGGAGGTCGGCATGGTATGTAATTGCTCAATATATCAGAATTTTGCGTACAAGTAGGAGCAGATACTAGTACATATGCCTAATTCTGTGTTCCACTGTTCAAGTGTGTTTATAGATAAGTGTTAACTTGCGAGCGTGACCACGGCAAGTACAACTTGGCTGCACTTTCGTGCACGTTTCTGGTTCGACGAGGATGCCGTTGACCTGATTTGATCAAGAAAGAGAATCAAAAAATTCCCGGAGTCCGCCAGTGCAGCCGGTAGTAAGGCCCAATAATGACTCAGTATGATTATTTTGCCAAAGACATCGCCCAGTAAGCGCTCTGGCGAGCCGCTGCCGCTCTGAGCACATCGCATAGTACCAGTCATGCTTCCACTGTTACCTGAGGAATCAGTTTCCGACATTCACATCCCTGATCATGCTGTGCCAGATGCGCACGAATCCCATCGGCCAGGTCCGCAGTATTAATCTCCAACAAGTCCCAGAACGTGCTCGACGAATCCAGCTTGCTGATGTCGACCAATGCATTCAGAATTGTCAAATGCGCGCTCAATGATCCACCACTCCGAACATCGCTAAATGTAGCTAGGAGTACCTTCCGAAAACTTCCGTTTTGCTGGGTCAGCACATGTAGTCCTTCGTTTTCCGCACGTTAAGTTCGCAAAATTTTGAGAACGGCTTTTCCCTTACAAAATCTGATGGTCAACGCTCGCCAAAGCTTGCACAGAAAACTCTTCGATTTCGTTCAGTCCTCCTTTTTATCCGTTATCTGAGTGCATGTCGAAAGCGCAAACACTTCTGTTGTCCCCAAAATCATAAGCACCAAGCTTATGCGACCGTTCAGAAATTTAATAATTTATTTCTCTTATATTTATTTTATTATTAGGACACCACATTGGATATCAATCAGCTGCTGCTTCCGATATTGTTGGCTGAAGTGCTGGCTAGCACGGATAGTGTTCATCGTCAGAGGATGCGTCGATTGTGTGCCCTGTGGAACGAGCTGATTATTTTACCGACCAGCTTCATCAACTTGAAGGAGCGCCGAGTATCGTATCATCTGGCCGTGTATGTGCATCGCTTATGGGTAGGCAGCACCAAGGTGATTGCTCAGTTATATCGTAACTGTGACAAATTTTACCGTACAGTACTGTACGAAAAAAATCTCTTTAAAATTAATATAAGGAATTGGCTATATAGTCCCCCAGGAATTAAATCGCTCGAGAGTCTACCGTGAATTTCTAGGTTATTGCCGTCGGTGATGCGGGATCCGCTGACGATGATACGACATTTTTCGATCTGTTCAAATACATCATCACATCGTATGGGTTCCCGCGTTTAGAAATGCTGATTGTGGATCATATCAGCCACCCAGACGATCCTTCCTACCCGCTCCATCTCGGCTGTCTGACCAAGCGTCTAAACAAGGCAGTAATGTCTGAACTGGCCCCGCTGGATACAGTGTGCAAACGGTTATGCCTGCGCCAGATCGGCTTCGTACGTATAGGTTTCTTCGACATGATACTTGCATTGCGTAATACTACATCGAATGCAGTGCGTTCTCTGCAAAAACCCCTCGGACGTTGTACGCTGCGAACGTTCGTTGCTACTTTTGTCACCTACCATGGAATGCTGCGCAGGCAGATGACACAAAACAGCAGTGCAAGGCTTAAAACAACGAGTCCACAGTCCCAGTTGAAGTTCGACGAAAAAGTTAGCAAGGATCTGCTTTGACGGAAGAACGGCTGTGCCAACCCGGCCGTCAGGTAACGAAACTTTAACAAAGCCGTAACAGACTTTACGGTCATGTCCACCGAAGAGATGGCCACCAATGAGTACAGCGGGGTACCACTTTCATGGCTCACTCGTTCCCTGACGCAGCAGTACTTCCACGGGACAGTCACCCGGACTGAAATGATCGGGTTCTCGGAGGCGATGACTGAACAGTGAGACCACGTTTTTAGCGGGCACCAGTTTCAGCCCTTCCTCGCCATGGCCAAAATCGACAGTCCAGCCTTCGGGTTCCTTGGCAGTAACCGATCCATAATGCAGCAGTCCATCGTCTAGTCGTACGCAAACGGCGTCTGGCCGATTGACAGGGCCCGGGAAATACACGTCCACAAGTTTTACAGCCATATTAAATGCAAAAGATGGTGTCACTTCGAAACCTTTCTATTTAAACTGGAAGCGAGCTGGGTACTACCGAATCAAGTAAATACGAGTATAACATGCAAACCGAGACAGAGACAGATGTCTCTGTCGACAACACACCTCTGAAATGGAAGACAGATGCCCGATCTATATGGGCTCTGTCTGACACCAAAACACCAAACAAACGCCAGTTGTGCAATAAAGGACTCTTTAGTCTTTATGGCTATGATCAGCGACACAAAAGCAAGCAAAGAACACTTTGGAGGGGAAACTCTCTAGGGAAGAACAAGGAGCCAGAAAATGATGTGCACTGCACATCCACATACAGAACACTGAATGGTGGATCTGGCAGACCATGCATGGTTATGGCATTCAGCGGCAACGGCGAACCTGCAGCGTCGGTGCAGTACATCCACATGCGCTGTATCGCGATGCAGCAGCGCCACCTGCAAAGGCATCCGCCGTATACGGGCGGGACACGTATCGTCACAAAACGATGGACCTAGTGCAGTACACGTATGTTGCCATCGCCCAGTGGCATGCTTGCCGCTGGTCTGCCGCCCCCGGTCTCTGTCATCTCGTCACTCTGCACACGCCTCTATCAAGTAGCGATACGAGCGATACCCAAGGCTATCTCGTAATTACGTTCTGAAAGGAACAAGGGTTTGAAACTTGTAATCAACCGCTCGCAGTTTGCGCCCGGGATTTGTCTCTGTGCGTAATTAATGCCCCGATTTGGCCAGTGCTAGGAACTGAATTTTCTTCTGCTCGATAAGTTTTTTAAATGCGTGGTTGCTGCAACAACAACAACGTTAGTCCTTGGCCATTTCCGCTGACCGACTGCCGGCGAAAAAGCATACTCAACAGAATATTTACAGAATACTGGGCGCTGTATGAAAAGCAGAACATTCTCACCTTGATGTGGTCATATCCAGTACGTGCTGTGGTAGAGCGTGCGGAGTACGTTGCTGATCGCCCGTTGAAGATGATTGATTTTCGGAACGAAAGCGTTGATGACTTCGGATTTCCGATCACTGCTTGTTTACGTACAGACTACAGTAACTACAGTTCGCTTTCGAACCGCATGCATATAAGAAATACGTGTTTTTTATCGATATCTTCTAGCTCATTCTTTTGGTTCCTACGTAAATGAAAAGAACACCAGAAGTTATGACACCCTATATAACCGAATGCCAAGGCCGAAGCTCACAACAGTGGTTTTAACATGAATGATTAGACGTTTCAAAATCGATATAACCCTCGCGTATACTGAGCACCCGGCTATTCCTGTCCGTATTGATAATCGCCGGGGGACACCAACACCCAGTGGAAGAGCCCTGTCTTATTCTAGGTTTGTGCTCGGAACTCCATGAATATTAATACTAACGGGTTGCTCGCTCTAAATTGCCGATTTGTTTAAATTCAATTTGAAAATCTCTGTTATCTGGCTGGTTTTGAATGTTTCGCAAATCGATAACGCACTCATTCTTCTATCAGAATCACTGGACTATAAACGTCTGCGCCTTTCCGTTCAGGAGCAATGCAAGAAACTGGGAAGAGGTATCGAAAAAAAAGTTGTCCCAACCAAAACCAGTATAATTTGAGACGGACTAGGCTGTATCAGTCCCATGCCCCGAACTGCAATTTTTGAAAGCGTTTCCTGTAGCGTTCTATCAGATAGAAATCGCTGCGTAAGAGTGGAATGCATTGGAGTCCCATGGGAGGGGCAGCTGGAATTTTTGGAAGTGGTCAAAAACGACCTTTTTTGAACGACATTGCATTTCTTCCGTCCGATTTTTTTGCTAGAACGTGGCGCCAAGAAGAACATTTCCTGCTATTGATTTCCATTACCTGACGCTTCTTCTTTGTTTTTCTGCGAAGAAAATATAATTTTAGCTAGCTCCTTTCTCTAGCGGGCGAAACAACAAGATGCCGGCAGGCATAAGTACCAGTCATTGTTGCTAAGGCTCAAGCGTGTTCCATTCAAGCGATACAATCAGTTTTAGCATGTTTTCTGGAGAAGGAACATTTGTTCTGTTAAAACAAATTGACCGTGGGATTCGCTGTTTCGAGAATGAGACGGGACTGCGACGAAAACATGCAAAACGGCCTTTTTTTTCGCCCTAGGACACATTTTATTCTCGGCAATTTTCGGAAAATTGTTGGTGTATCTCTGTGAGCAAAGAAGCGGTTTAGATAAAAATCGTTTCTAAGTCAGATGGCCCTAGTATGCTTGGTTCACCCAAAATTTGGTGCAAAAGCCCTATGGTGTTCCGCCGGTGCAACTGCGCAGTTTCGGCAATTTTGCCCGATCAACCCGTTAAATTGCGGTGATGTGGTATACGCCTATATTCTGACTTTGGTTCATATCACTTTTCCACAAGCCAAAGATCCACGTAGTTCCTTATACGGTAGCTAAAGAATAGCTGGGTCTTCACATCTACGATCTGTGTCATACAGTATGTAAAGTAAACAAATGCGATGCCAATGCAATCACCAATGAGCGGCGTCGATAGGATACAACGGGTACAGCCTAATGTGCAGATGCAGTACGTACTGTACATGTTTTGTTATACCATGTTACGGTGTTTCTGTTGACTGTTAATAAGCACGTGTTTTGAGCAACCTAAACGCCGGACGACATTGAGCTTTCATCGGCTACCGAAATACCCAGCGAAAATTATTTTTAGCACATTATATACAATTACTCAATCTTTGATTGACTGCCAACAAAAGATACACGAGAAGTGTCATGTCACGTGTAATGTCAACAACAGGCAATAAACAAAAGCATCTGTCGATTTACACGAAAAAACACGCATATCGCAAATCTCGCGACGTTATTATTGACAGAAAATGCCACATCGAAACATTGTGTTCACTTTCGTTCTGTGAGAGAACAACACTGGATGAAAGTCAGCTTTTTACGCTCGAAGTGTGTAGAACACCGACGTGGTCCCGCCTACGGAAGCTCCGGATCCGGACACGAAAGAGTAACATCAGCTTCGTAATAATAAAACACGGCATTACATCCTCCGCAGTAAGAATCGCAACACATCGCACTCGGTATCTTAGCGCAGGTTTTTTCCCGACACGGTGCGATGAAACAACTGAGTGGCGCTGATCCATCCGGACACACGCGGGGTGTCGGTGGGCACTCGAATTTAGGCGGTTGGGTCGTGGTAGGAATCGTCGGACAGGTGGCGGCCGTGGTTGTTGGGCACGCAGGGCAGGTCGCTGCCGGCGAGCTGATTGTGGTCGTTACACTGGGAACCGTGGTGGTGGGACATGCGGGGCAAGTGGACACTGGGCAGGCAGTCGTCGTCCGGGTTGGCGCGACTACAAAAAGGCACAATGGACTGAAACAGAGGAAAGATTATGCAACTAGGCAAAAGCCATCAGCAGTTACCTTATGCCTTTTGTATTAAGGAGCAGAAACACGTGTGATTTTATGACAGCTAAAGCTTCACAATTACAGACAGCCAGAAAGGTCAACCTGCATGCTTGTATGTACGTGTTCATATCGGCGTGATATCGCACATGATTCGCATTGTATGTGTGACATTATTACTATAGCTAAGTCTATGTCCGAACGCTGTAAGCTGCCTTTCTTTGCAGACAACGCAGGTGTCTAATACATCAGCGTTTTTCTCTGACATTTTTCATAAATTTATAAATGAATGTCGCGCGACCGAGTAATACGGATCATAAACGCTCGTGGCACAACAAATCATCAAAAATCAACGAGTTACGAAGTATACAGTTCACAAAAGTATAATCACCTGTAGTTGGATGCGGTACACAGATATTTCCGGTGACACTAAAATAGCTCAGTCGCGGATTGCAAATGCACCGGTGCGTCACATTACAGATGGACAACGGGTCGTTGCATCGCCGTCCCACCAGTCGACAGGGACAGTTGATCCCAGCGTTCTTCGTCGCTGTAGCACACTCAGCGTCCTGGGCAGTACTGAAAAGGCCCCGCCCACCTCTAAACGACAGAGCATGGGAAAATGGTAAACATAACAGAAAAATACAGAAACCGAAGTGAAGAAACATTTCTGGCATTGAAAGAACAATGTTCAGGTATCTTTATAATCTTCTGTTGAATTTGTGCAGACCGCTTAACTTGCGCTGGAGAAAGAAGATCTCACAGACACAACCATTCCTAAACTCATGAAAATATGTACCTGAATATAGGACGACATCGTTAGATCAAAATTTAATGACTCTCCGGCGGAAATATGCCGTATAAATTTTGCACTTATTTTCACCTATATTTTTCATCCGTTAATATGACGGATATCCGATGTTTCTAATTGTCTTATACGGGCAAGTTGATGAGAAATTAATTGTGCATCGATGGATACTTCAGCCGCTGAATGGAGAGACTGAAACAGACAGGACTCATTTGGAGCTCAGAGGGGCCTGTCTGTTTCGGTCTCACTATGGCCGCTGCTCAGTAAATCAGCAACAGGGACTGGTAGAAACATGATTACGTATAGTTAACAGCTGTTATAGTTTTTGCCATGTTTTTCCTTTAGCGTCTCTCATCGGAATTCATGTGTGTTCTTGTTATCAGGCATTGTCGCTCGAGTGAATGGAGTAAACTGTTTGAGCTTAAAAAAATTACGTATAGTGGCAGAAACAATAAAAACCTCGAAGTACTAATGGTTATAAGATTGCTTTACTCGATAACATTAGTCTTAATTTAGAACAATGATTAGATAACCGCCAAAGTTCATGCCATAAATTATGTTTGATTTACTATTATCTGATCAGGCAGAATCTTAAATAACTTAGACGAAATGATACTAATTTGCCCCACGGGCATAAACAGAAACCGATCAGCTGATGCTATCGCTACTGCTCTTCTCACTAACTCTCGCTACAAGAAACTGCATGCGAAAAACTAATCAGCTCGCCTGCATTCCGGAATCTACCTTCTAATAAAATAAAATAATATATGAATGTTATTTAAAAATAATTAAATAAATAAAATACATAAAATAATTAATATTTATAAAATGAAATCAAAATAATTAACACTAATATTTAAATAAACTAATTAACAACATAATAAACTACAAACTATGTAAATTAAAAAAATAAAATGATTAATTAATTAATAATACCATGTTTAATGCCGACTGCGCATTTTTTCAGTATTTGTGTGTTGCCGCTGCGTCATTCACCAGCAATGCATTCTCTCTTTTTCAGTATGACCATCTTTTCGGTTGACATTTTCCCCCTGTACACGTTCCTTCAGTACACCGTATTATCCATTCAACAAGGCACATTTTCACAACACAACCAGCACCAAATAAAAAAACATCTCTTTAAAAACCCGGTGGATTCCAGACCAGTTTCTGCTTGACGCTTTTCATGGTGTAGCACACCACGGTGTCGCCCAGTTGGAATTCCAAGTCGGCGACGTTGAACGCCAGACCACATTCCTGATCTTTGATGATCTTGTTCACTTCGTTCTTGAAGTGCCGCATCGACGTTAACAGACCTACACCGCAAATTTCTTACAATAACCGATAAATAATATTTTAATAATAAATATTTTGAATGAAATAAAAAATAAATCACAACAATAGATTCATTTATTTATTAATAAATAAAAATAACAAATAAAATAAATAATTACATAATAAATTTAAAAAAATGTTTAATTATTTAATTAATAATACATAAAATAATAGATAAAATAATTAACTATATAATAAATTTAGAAAAAATCGATTAATTATTTAATTAATAATGGATAAAATAATAAACAAAATATATAACTACATAAAAAACTAAAAAAATATAACGATTAATTACTCAATAATAACATATTTAATTACAAAAGTGCCATACCGTCATGCAGGACATCATCGCCGCGTAAAACCTTGAATTTCATCTTCTTATCCAAGCTCCCCTTGACACACCGACATCCAGCCACGGACAACTTTTTACTGCGTTCCTTGACATTAAATCCTTGTAAAACACTGGCCACACCTACAAAATTATTCAAGTCTGTCCAATTTACAGTTTCCGTTATCTCTGACTGTCATTTTGTACCACAATTAATCATATGTTTGTCCCAGTTTACGAACATTTTAACAGCGTATAATTTTTTTAAAATTGAAAACTTACAGTTTTTTCGTAACGATCTAATTGTAAGATCCAAAAATCCCATGGAAGCGCGAAAATGCTGGGTAAATACTTCAAAAATTTAATAATTATAAATTTAATTTACAACACCACGATAAAAACCACTACAGTCAATAAAATTTAATACTATGCTTTAATTTTAATTTAAGGTTTATTATTAAAATAAATATATGATTGACTATTGAAATTTAATACTATAATAATTATAAGACTGGTGTTAGTTGTTTTGGTTTCAATTTTTAGTATTTACATAACTGCAGTAGCTATTCTAGCGCCAGCTTAGTTGTACCGCATTCCCAATAAAGTTCTTTGATAATAATTATTATAATTTTTCACATTTTAACATTAAAATAAACGTATAATTTGATACGAATTTAATACCAATTTAATTACTAAAATTTAATATTAACATTTAATAGTGAAAGTTAATAGTAAACTTTGCTGCTAAAATTTCGTACTATAATATAGTTTTAATTTAAAATTTCATATTATAATAAGTATGTCAAATTGTCAATAACGATTTAATCAAACCACAAATAAATTACAAGTATGCAAACTGAAAAATGCATACCAATTTCCTCTTCCACGGCCACGGTGGGCAGTTGATCGTCCAGCTGCTTCTTCAGATCCTCAACGAGTCGGTAGATAATATTGAAATTACGAATTTCCAAGTGTTTTTCTTTGGCTAATTTCTTGATGTCGGCCGATGACTGGACATTAAACGCGTAGATTATACCTGTCAGCACAGGCTATTAACTGAATGAATAATTTCCGTTACGTTGCGTACTTGTTCAGCCACTTTTTATCCAGCTCAACTGTTTCACATTTTTTGCTGGAATTATTTAATTATACTAATTACGTTCCCTTTTTTTGTCGTTGGTCGTTTTACTGATTGCTGATTTAGGGAAAAAAAATTAAAAACGCATTTCTATTGAGACTGTAAGATTGCGAGAAATCCACGTGTCCCTAAATTCCTAGTTAATATTTATTTATTATTATTCCATTTATTAAATAATTAATTTACTTTTTCTTTATTGTATTTATAAATTTATTTAGTAACTTATTTATTAAATCGATTTTTTCATTAGTTTATTAAATATTTAATAAATTAATAAACTAATTAGTTAATCAATCATTTATTAAATTTTTATTAAATTAATTTACTAATTATGTAATTCTTTTATTAATTAATTTAAGGGATTAGATACATTCAGCGACAACATTTACGCGAAACAAATTTTAATATATTATTACGTAATTCATACAAAACAACCTGATAAAAAACGAAAAAAATAATTGGAAAAAACCATGCAATAACCGGAAAGCAGCCCTCAATGGCGGAAAACCGCAAAAAAATACCGAATTAACCCGCTTCTGTTTTGTACCTTTGAACGGTTCGGCCAGATTGAGATCCCCCTCACTGACATTGCCCACACCGTAATGAATGAGATCCAGTTTGCACTGGGTGGATTTGTATGTGTCCAGCACATCGAGAATGGCCTCCAATGACCCGTCCACATCGGCCTTGACCACCACCGCCACCTTGGGACCTAGTCACACATTGACGAATGCAAATATGCTTCGCTTGATTTTAGTTTTAATTTATTTATATATTTTTCAGTTAATTTCCTCATAATTAATAAAATGTTTTTCAAGAAATTTTGATTCACTTAATCCATTGATTTTTTTTAACATATTTCTTGACATATTAATCCCAATTATGCTTACGGAATTATTTGTCTAATCGTACTTATTAATAATGCAAATCGGAGTTAAATATTCTTAAGGCATCTTCTTGTAATAACTTTACATATTTTTCAGTTAATCTCCGTGTAAGTGTATAATTATTTTGTGATGATTCAATCAATTCACTTTTTAATTTGTTTAAATTTTTTGATATATTTATTGGCAAATGTATCCTAATTAGTATGTTGATGGAATTATTCATTTAACCATGGTCATTCAGTATTTACCAGTAAACTCCACATATTGCTTTTTGGGCATAATCCCGGGACGGCGAATACGGCGCCGAACGCCCAACACTCGCCGCTTCTCCAGCTCGGCTTTGTACGTTTTCAAGTGCTCTTCCCGCACCTCGCGGATGGCCACTTCATCCTGGTTCATGCGCTCTTCCATGTCGCGGGATTCCCGGAAGCGGAGCACTTCCTGAGCGTGTTGCTGGCAAAACGAAGAAATTATTAACATTTTTTAATATTCTTAAGTAAATACTTATTAATTCAGTAAAAATTCTTGTAAATTTTACACTAATTTTTGAAATATTTAAATAACGTAATTATTGTTGAAAATAATTATTTATAAAGTATTTTCTTTAGCTTTTTTTCATGCTGATAGTTTTTATATTTTTATAAATTTGTTTTTCAACGTCGTAAATTTTTTGTAAATTTTTTTGTTTATATATTTTTATTTTAAATTTTGGTTAATATTTTTAAGTATTATGTAAATATTTATTAATTTATTAAAAATGTCTTGTATATTTATTACTAATTAAAACATTTAAATAAGGTAATTATCTTCAAAATAAATTATTTATAAAGCATTTTCTCTACATTTTTTAATGTGATTGTTTTTACATTTTTGTGAATTTTTTCCCAATATCGTAATTTTTTTGTGTTTATTTATTTTTATTTTGAATTTTTTCCTCAACATTGCAGTTGTATTGTCATACCACAGCTGAGGAAATATTTAATCAGTTTCAAACAACACGAAAACAGTTCTTTACCAAACCACAATTTATTACGCAAAAAAATGATTCGATCAACTGGTAATTCCGCTACATTACCGGTACCTCAGTATCACATTGGAAGATAGCATCACCGGCCGACGGCAATTCTCGCCAGCCCAGAATCTCCACCGGCACACCGGGTGGACAGGATTGTAGCGGCTGACCTTTGTCGTCAAACATTCCCCGCACCTATTCTCCAAACAAATTTTTTTTCAAATAATTGTAGAAACTTTATTTGACGTAATTTATTAAATTTCTTTATAAATAATTTTTTTCTGTAAACAGTTTAATAATGTTTTATGAATAATGTTTCGCAAACAGTTTTTTTGTACATAGTTTAATATTTTTTTATAAAGAATTTTTGTAAATAATTTAGTAATAAATAGGGTGTTTGGTCTTGTCCAGCCAGAAAATGCGAAGTGGCGAAACCAGACAATCCATAGCACGATAACAAAATTTTTGTGAAAATGTGCTATAATTACAGTAAATCAAGAAAGTGGTTAAGTATTAATGAAGAAGTATAGTAACACTAATGCATAAACAAAAAATCGTATAAAAATAATAATAAAAGAAAATAATAATAAGACTGTTATTAGCAATAATAATATAAAAAAAAATAATATTAAATAATACTGTAAATAACAATCCTGTTATTAGTGATAATAATAATACAAAAATAATACAAAAAAATCGGCTTGGTCGCATCAGCTCACCTTGGCCCAGGATTTGCCCGCCACCAGACACGCCCCCTTGTGCAGTGTGCCCCGCTGGATGATGGCCGTGCACAGGCGGCCGCGGACGTTATCGGTGCGGGCCTCGACCACCACGGCTTCGACGGGACCGGTGGGATCGGCCTGCAGCTGCATCACCTCCGCCTGGGTGAGAATGGCCTCTACCAAGGCATCCAGACCGGTGCGCTGCCAATAAAACACACAATGTACTTGACTGCGCAGCAGGGAATTCCCAGTATAATGAATTCAATATCAAAGAAATTTCATCAAATAAACGACTGATCCAGCAAAACAAAAAGAAAATGATAAAACAAGGAAAAAATTACCGAGACAATAGTAAAAAAGATAATAGTGGTCGACTACAGACAAAAATAAGTTTTGAATTATTTTTTTATAATTTTAAAATACAAAAAAATAAGGAATCGGGAAACAACTTCAGCCACGGTAGTTCAGAAGCGACAGTGTTAAGAAAAGGACCATAACTATTTCCAAATGTTAGTTGTAACATTTTAACAAAAAAACTGGTTCGCGTATTTAACTATCGAGGACGGTTTTTCTTCAAAGATCACAGCACAACTTGACATTTTTTTAAATTTCGTGCTACTGCTGTATTGTTTGTTCGTGTCGTGAATGTTTACTGGATATTAGATTGTTTTCCACATATTGTTTAGTTAACTTGTAATATTTTAATTGTAACCCATAAATTAGTTTAGTTGTCGTCGTCGTCACACGAATTGTCAGATGCTGTTTACAAGACTTCGCAGAGACAGAAAATATCACACACATCACGGTGAAATCGTAGTGTAATGGCATCAGTGGATGTAGACCATCTCACCAATTAACGTAGCCAATTAACTGAAAGTAACAAACTTTAAAAATGTACTACTTTTTTCTTTCGAAAATATCCTACCCAGAAACGAATGATCAAAAATAAAATAACGAGGGGAAAAAAATGAAAATGCTTTTAATGGCACAATAATATCAAAAAACAAGCACGAAAAACTGGCAAGATGCAAACTTAAAATACAATGGCGAAACATTAATATTACACACAAAAAAAAACACGATGTGGGGAAAAAACCTAGTTTTCTCAGTTATTTAATAAAATGTTAAAGAAGACAATAAAAACGGTCAGAACAATAAAAACAAATCGTAAGAAATAAAGAGGAAAAAACGATGTGGAAAAAAGCCTTCCATTTTTTTCATCTACATAATAAAATCTAAAAACGCAATAAAAAGCCGAAATGGTGAAAAATTATAAAAATTGTGCAAAATAAAAAGCAGATGAAAAACCGCGGCGGAAAAAGACCGTGAAAAATTTTATTCCCTTTATAAAATCCTTAAAATAAATCAAAAACTATAAAATAAATAATTTTCTCAATAAAATAAAATCCAGAAACAACAACGCAAAACTTTGCAAATTTTCGACGACTCAAAAAAACCCTCATTCTCACCTTCAACGCCGACACACAGACACTCTGTATATCCCCGCCAAACTCCTCCAGCGCAATACTCTGGCTCCACAGACCCCGCTTGACCAGGACGAGATCCAGGTCGGGTTTGTCGCACTTGTTGATGGCGACGATGATGGGGACTTTGGCCTCGTTGGCAAACCGAATCGACTCCTTCGTCTGCTCCATGACCCCGTCGTCGGCGGCCACGACCAGCACGACAATGTCGGTAATGTGCGCGCCGCGGGACCGCATCGCCGCAAACGCCGCATGACCCGGTGTGTCGAGGAAGGTCACGGTGGCGTCGCTGTTGGGGAGTTTCACTGCAGAATTGATGTACCATCGTTAACGCAGATCAGAGGCATTTTATTTCATTTTTATTTTTCATCGTTTCAGTTTCTTATTGTTTTCGCCTTTAAACAAAACAAATTTTGAAGTTTTTTGCCGTTTTTCCTAATCAACTGTAATGTTTCTTTTTCGCTACTGTTTTCAAATTTTTCATCATTTCTGGTTTTTAATGTTTTTTAAGCTTTTATCAAGTAAATTAAAAAATTATGGGAAATATTCCATATCGGTTTTTTTTGTTTAATCAATTTCAATGTTCATTTTTCCCCATTGTTTTTAATTTTTCGGCGTTTCAGTTCTTTGTTGTTTCCTTCAGATTATTATTCGGATTATTATGTTATTTCACATTAGCTAGTTTCACCGTAAGGATTGTTCGTCTGATTATGTTGATTATTCGAATTTCGATTATTCCGCCTTGTGACGTCAGCCCCGCACTGACTGGCCACAGCCAAATAATCAGAATAATCAGCCACGCCCCATAATCCAAACAATCCATACTACCTCCCGACTTAGTATTCGATTATGATCAGAACTGCTTTCTACGCTGAGAACAGCATGGAACCCACAGTTTTCCACAAGTTTCACATTTCTTGAAGTGCCCAACACATTTTCGATTTCAAGTGATTTTTCTGATTGGTTGGCAAAGTTCGGCCCACTTTTTCAACAATCAACATAATCCTTTTCAGAAGAATCTTATGGTGAAGCTAGCTATTGTTATTTGGATTGTACACATGCACTCATGCAGTGACATACTCATAAAAATTAAAATTAATGCAACATAAACTGAACAACGAATAAACCACCATAAATGTCCGCTAGAAGAAAAAAGGGTACATTTGTAAAGTTCATATTTAGATAATTTTTACAATTTTTCATTCCCACATCAGCCAAAATGAATGGTCCGGGCGCCATGCTGCTGCCACTACACTACGATCGCTCACTAATGTAACAGGCATTTCTGTTACCATAAAGGCATAAACCACACTAATTTTCAAAATTCATAAACTTTAAAAGAGTACAGATGAATAAAACCATACTGATGAAATCTTAAGAAAAATAAAAAATCGAAACCGTACATACAAATCACAGGAACAAGAAAAATGGTGTCAAAGAAAATTGATTCACGCTATATAGATCTTTTTTTTAAATTAACTGGAAAGAATGACCTATGTACAAAATATCAGAATTGTTTCAAAGACAAATAAATTATTAGTCAGTTAATATACATTGATATGTTATTCAACATTCGTATTGTACATGAACGGCTAATCGTAAAGACTGCACAAATTTTATTTTTTTTTATTTTTTTCAAATATTGAATTTTTAATATACAACTGTGAGTATACATCCATAGGCAAGTCGTACTGCAGTGGCTAAACTATTTCATACCTCTCCCAACAGTGTTTCCTCCTAACCTTTAATTTCACAAATTAAATGCTCATAAAGAACGTTTCAAACATTTTTTTTTGCATTTAACGCATGCACAGTTGAAAGTTCCAGCAGTGTAGCATTTCAATTACCAATACTCATTTTCAAATCAGTAAAACACGAAAATAAATTGCTCAAAACTGCATCAATTCAGCTTTCACACAACAAAGGTGCCTGACTAAGTATTGCTCTTGAAACGTAAGAAAAAAATCGAAAAACAGAAGAATGTGAAAAAGGTCAGTGAATTTCAGAAACTGACAAAATCATGTCAATAGCACAGATAAAACACGAACTAACAAAAAACAATAAACAAAGAAAAACAATAAAATAAAATAAAGTAGTACAAAGCACTGAATCCAACATCATAACATGCCAACAATGGAGCTGGGAACGAACTACTGATAAATTCAGAAAAGAAAAAACCCGCGAAAAGTGTCAGCATTGCTATAACTGCTATATTGCTTTTAACTTTTTTTGAAAAAAAATTAAATTATATACTATGTCAATATGTTGCTATAATGGAATCGCATTACGTGTTGCCGGTGCTGAGCAAAATTTTGCCGAGCCACTATTCTACGACTGCAGACTTATCCTATTACCGAAAAATCAACCAGAATGAATAACATCTGCAAATTATTATTTTAAGATAAATAAACAATTATTTTAATTTTATTACACCCGTAAAAACATCATTCCACTGCTGTTAAAATGCGTTAGAAAGAACAATATCACATGTACCTTCGATAATCATTTTAAATACACAAAAAGACACCGGAAACAAAATCGCACCTGTCTTTGCTAATTTATGCAATATTTTTAGATTACTGTAAAAAAATGTCCACAAATTTAAAACCGAAACGAAAATCGCAGTTGTCTTTGCTGAATTTTAAATGAAACGTTTTTTTTTAAATACTGTGAACAGACAATAATTAAAACAACGTCTAAAAACGTCCAAAAATTAAATTCATTAATTTTTTCTCTGGTTTCTAGACGTACGATGTTAGATGAAAACACTAGATTACCTGAAAACGCCCCAGTATGCTGTGTAATACCGCCGAATTCCTGTTCCACAACGGATGTGTTGCGCAGTGCATCCAGCAGCGTGGTTTTACCGTGGTCCACATGTCCCATCACCGTGACGATCGGACAACGCGGTACCAGTACCGACGGATCGGGAGGCGGCCTGTTGATTACCGATACATCAGTTTCCAGTTTATTGAAACATGTTTAGCGTAATTTACTACACACGCTGATCAAAAACAGATAAACTGCTGAAGAAAAACGAAAGAAACAACAATAAAATATTTTCACAAGCAGAGTAGAACAAAACAGATAAAATAAAAAGTTAAGTTATCAAAAGGAAAAAAAACACAAGTAAAATAATTAAGCAAAAATTAAGTTCCAAAAACTGACAAGAACAATAAGAAATAATTCAGCTAAAATAACATAAACCAAAACAACCTTCTGCCATCTAAAACAAAATTTCCTAGCAAAAATAATGAAAAAAATACAAAAAAAAAATTTAAAAACAAATAAACTGGTACAATCAGTAAACAGAAGCCGAAACATTATTCGGCCTCTTCCAAAAAAATCCTTAACACAATGATTATTAGAAGCTGTTATTAGGAACTAAACAATAAAAATCAAAAAAGGAATACAGTCGTGAGAAAAATAAACACATGCCGAAACAATATTCTGCCCTCCAACAACAAATTATTAACAAAAAAAAGAAGAAGATAGTAAAAATGGAATAAATTAGTAACAAAACTCCGCCCTCCAAAAAAATAATAAAAAAATATAATGAGAACAAAACATTAAAATAATCAAACGCCGAACAAGATTAATTTTGAAGTATGCTCACAAAAAGCGTTCATCCCTTCCACGCTGTTCTTACCTTGGTCTGAGTTCCAGGGCGCTCTCCCTGATCACCTCCTGCACCAGCTCCATGGCCTTGACGGTGGGGGATTTGATGCGGGTGGGTCGGCAGCCGGCGCGTACCACAATCTCCTCCAGGATCTTCAGGTTGTCGAGAGCAGCGCCCGGCTGATCATACCGCTCCGACCCGTCCACGTAGATCATGATTTCAAAGATATTGTCCAGGGGACGCTGCAGGACACTGGCCAGCTCCCGTACACTCATGCCTACACAAAAATTATTTTACACTATTTTTGCAAATGACATTACATACATTATGATGAAAATTTATGTGTTTTTCCCCCTAAAATGCCAATTAATCAGTATCACATTAAAATTAGTACAAAATTACTAACTTACATAGTACCAAATTACAAAATTATTAAATTAGTACCAAATTACAAAATTATTAAATTAGTACCAAACTAAAAAAATTATTAAATAATATTAGTACCAAATTCCAAAAATTAATCAATTAGTACCAAATTACAAAAATAATAAATTATTACGAAATTACGAATTCTGGAAATCAAAAAATAAAATTCTCACAATTATCAATGAAACAACTTTTGAAGACGAGTCTCAGACACCACAGCTGTCTTTACAGCATATCGTGTTTGCCGATTGTGAGCCACTGCTCTACGATTGCACACTGCAGTCTACAGTCAATCAAACATCGCCAATACAATGAACAAAATTAAATCGTTATTACTGTATATTTTATTAAATAATTCCCATAAATCATCAAGATCAATAGTTCGATGTTGACTTGGAAATTTTGATTGGAAAATTGTAAGAATATTCGCCGCAAATACTGCCAAATAGTATTTCAGTATTTGTCCGTTAGAATTTTCCGCAATTTTCTGCTGCAGCATAATTTAGTAATTTTTTCCCGTTTATTTAATATTAAATTTATAATGAGACAGATACCGCAGAAGAAATGCGGGTCAGTTTCGGTTTCAGCGGTTTCATTTTGTCAGCGTATTACAGCTTTACAATGCCGTCAATGCGCTTGAAACTGCTGTCGTAGAGCGGTGGCTCAAGAAATAAAACCAGCTACTGCACTCTGAAAACTGGGCAACTTATTAACTACAGTCTTATAATTTCCGCTCCTCTTCAAAAGTAGTCATGTCGTAATTGTACGTTTTTCCCATTAATTTTAATTTTTCGAAAAAAAAGTTTAAATGCAAGTACATCATTTCGCTACAAACAACGCGGTAAAAATTGTTGGAAACTTCCGACTATTTTTTAGTACCGAGCTGGAAACTACAACAAATGTCTAAAAACTTTCAACAGAAAACACACAGATTTTGCGGCTAATCCTAGAAATTGTGAACAATATTCCAGAGAATTTCAAAACATCTATAACGGCAGATTAGTGCTCGGTCCAATTTAATGTCAATTTTCTTTGGAATTTTTGATTTTTCCAATGGACGAACCTTTTGACGTTTTGCAAGCACTAAACTGACTTAAAGGAAGAATATAATTTCTGACAAATTCCAGGAATATTACAGGATCACTGCGCATTATTTTCTCCAAAATAAACAACGAAAAACGCTAGAACCCTCAAAATCTGCTTCTTAAAATAAAAACGAGAATCACGATAAATAAACAATTAAAACCCAATTTTGGCCCCCTCGCTACAACGCTTCCCCGCACACATCTCCCACTCACCCTGCCATATTTCCACAATCTTTTTCCCATGTTTATCCTTGGCCTTCTCCTGTCGTTCGCGCTTTTTCACAATCCGATCATATGCCGCTTCAAAATCCGTCTTTTTCCTGAGAATTACCGACGTCGTACACACCGGGCGCAGCCACGGTCTGCCCTTGGAATTCCCGTAGTTTAACGGTTTACGGATCAGGGAGGAACGTCGGATCAGCGCCGGCCAAATGGCGCACCGGAGGGAATAGAGAAAACCGGAGGGAAGCATTGTTCACGGCATTCTTTTGCGAAAAATGACTAAAATGACGAAAATCTCTGAAAAAGACGAGAAAATGCGCATTGAGGCGCACTGGAGTTCCAGCGGCGAGTGGAATGGTCCGATTGACGGATGTGAATGCCAGTGGAATTCGAATTGCGAGATACCGAGCGCATACGACTGGTTTCGCTGTTCGTTTTACCAGTCCGGTTTTCGTGCACGACCGATGACTTCCCTGTTGATCGTACTCCTGTACACAAATGTGGCAGATCGAGCGATGCAGGCAAGCGCAAATTCTGGAGTTCTTCGTAAAGTTTTACTTTATCTGGATTATTCTATACATTTCCCTTCTGATTGTGTTGGTAAACACCAAGATTATTACTCCGGTTGTGATTATCGTGTGCCATCCGTCCTGGTTTGTATTGTTTCTCTCGAGTAGCGATTTGCGATGCCAGCTGTTGTTTGAAAAGGCGAAGGACACTTTCACGGACAACGCGAGGGGAACACGGTTTCCCCGGATTTTCGCCCAAAAGGTACCGATCCTTTTCAGTTCAAACTGATCAGAAAACATACTTTATGTAAACATAAGTAGTTGCGAACTGCTTTTTGATGGGGATATAGTTTTAAAGCTTATCGAAGAACACATATATAACAATCTTATATTATTTTATTTTATTTATTTAGTTATATTTTTAGTAAATTTAATTTATAATAATTTTACGTTACAAATAATAATTTTATTTTATAATTTATAATAATTTTTATAATCAATTATTAATTATATGGTGGATGTTATAATAACATCGACCATATGATTAATAATTTTTTGTAAAAATTATCACAAATTATAAAATAAAATTGTTATTTATAAAATAAAATTATTATAAATTGAATTAAATTTGTTATTATTTAAAACTGTACTTTTACCTTATGCTTAGAACGTGTACGATGGATTCTGCGGAGGATGTTGAAGCTAGTATGGAAGAGAGTACAGATGCCGATATGCCCTCAACATCAGCCGGTAAGACAGCAAGATCCCCTTTTTTTAAACGCATTACTGTAAATAAAAAATACAGACAAATACGCTCATTTTACATTCTTTGTAATCACCGATTTATTCATCCTTTCTGCTATTTATTGAATTTGTTGAGTCTGTTCATATATTATTTTCCACAGACATTCTTAACTTCTTCCTGATATTTTTTGTTGAAAATTCTTGTTTTTCCCGACGCCTTTATTGCTTTGCAAAGGTACATATATGTATCGTGTATTTGCTGTCTTTTTCATATTTTTGCCACAACGGGCTGTTGTGATATTATCTCCACGTACGAGTTTCAGGATGTGACACCAGAGTGCGGAATATCGTAGTACGGTGGCATCAGGAAGTCAGGCTAATTTGACATTTGTTATTGCCAAGCTCGGATTTACTTGTTAAAAGTGTGAATAACCGTAAATCGCTGATAATTCTGTAAAATTGTTTATCCCAGTTAGGTGTACCATTTTTGTTCCTTGTTACGATTTGCTTTGTAGCCTGTTTTCAAAACTGAAACTGACACATATATACGGCAGGACGAGTAATTTAAAATAGGTCTGTTTTAAGTTTTAATTTACTTGGTAGAAAATTAACTGTACATTATTTATTTATTTATTTATTTATTTATTTATT
>JAQGAU010000483.1:0-27359 GCA_034698045.1 Paramacrobiotus richtersi
ACGAGCACACGGGCGTATAGCAAGATCTTTATGATGACCACAACATCCGACTGGTCCGACTGGCCAGCGGATACACACTCAGAGCGTTTATATAGTGCAAGAACAGGGGATACCGTAAGAGGCGGAACATGATACACAAGGGTGACCATACACATGTGGGAAGGGGATGGACTTCCCTTCACAGCGGTGAAATTTCAAAATGGGATTCAACAATTCAAAAATCCATTAGATTTTACAGCTCTGAAAAGTCATTCCGGCTGAAACTGGTTTAGAATCATCATCATATTTATGCGCATCGGTTTAACCGGAATGTCTCCTTAATTTCTGGTCAATGTACATTAAGTTATTTTAATCAATCGAAAAAACTGGTTGCCATTATTGTATTTTTTGCGTAAAGAGTACAATCATTAGTAATCAGTAAACATCCGTTTCGCTTTCCCGTGGAACCTGGAAGTCTGAAGGAGCACAAGTATTTTGAGCGATACACCAAGCAAATAACACGACCAAAATAAACTTTGGTCTAACGCCAACGTGCGGAGGTGACCTCATTCTCAACAAACACTTCTGCCTCTAACATGAGTCACGTGTAACATGGTTACATGGAGCACATCATTAAGATGTCTGAAATGCGCCAACAAGCAACAGTGATCCTGACACCAGGTTATTTCTTTGGATGGCCATGCACGACATAAGATTATCATGTGTTGTTAATGCTTGACCAGCAATACTTCCAGCGGTCGCTATTCTGTGTAGTAAATAAGTTAGATTCTCTGATCTTAGCCTCTTGCTGTACTCTGTATGTACATTCTGCGTGTGAACGAAGGTATGAAAAGTGAATTACCGGAATGGGTGATTATATAAGGGATGTCTTTTCCGTTGTTCGGCCAGTAATCTCCGTTCCAGTCCGGCCAGAACGTACATTAGCATCGCGGAAAACGCTGTCCTCTTCATCCCTTATAATAATATCATTGTCGTATAGATTATTTCGCCCAGACTCAGGCTGTTGAATGGACGGCGTTTCGGCATCGAACTGCTCTGCCTCGTCTGGAACACAAATGCAAGCATACTGTACGCGCGGGATCAAATGAGTCACAGAGTAGTGTATTCGGTTACATGCGCGTCGAATAATCCGACTCTGCCTACTCTCTCTCATGACACAGCTCAGTCCCAGGCAGGCATTGTTCGCGCAGGGCAAAAATTCTGACTCATTTGATCCCGCGCGTACAGTATATGGGGAGATTTGTACAATTTGTTTTACTTGGTTTGTGCCGTCTGTATGCCAATCTGACACCAACCTGTGGAACGCAGTCTGTGGGCCGAAGCCGACTGGTGGGCAATTAAATAACCAACGACACCGAAAATTAACATTTTTATCGAACGGTACTATGCAGTTAAGCAGCTAGATGCAATATGGAAACTGGAAAGCGTAACTGAAAGTTGCGTTTTAGTTCGATACCGGCAAAATTCTGCAAGAAAAATTCAGCACTGAATTTCTGCCGTCCTTAAATAACTGCTTGGAGAGGACGAAAGCTTGCAGACTGTGCGTGATGCTGATATTATACGCTGACATATTGTACAGTCCACGTCAAACAGCCGTAATCAGCAATCGTTCCTGAGAAATGACGTGCATTCAGTGTTGGGGCTGTGACGTGCAGCAGAAAATGCGGCCTGCTGTCTTGTAATCCGGGTAGATGCGGTTTATCGGATTTGTATGTTACACGTCAATAATGCATGACTGACCAATGATGTCACCAATCATATCGGTCAGATTTTAAACGACCATAGCCGTTTCGTGAAAATTTGATCCCATAGGAACAGCACACACCGCGGCCGTGTTTGTGACCATGAAGTCGCATTCTGCATGAACACGTAAAAGACACAATTTACGGCGCCTAAGCGGGCATCGGATGATTATTACAGTACGTCATCCATGTTTTTCTCGCATGTTCTCCTGATTCTGCGAAATTCAAGTGCGCGATAGTGCAGCCCTTTGCATTGCAGCAGCCACTATCTATCCCCCACAACATTTAGATCCGATAGTGCCGTTTTCTACAGGAAATATATGCATCATTCCGGTGTTTACAGCTGGATTTAAAGAATCGCATTGTACACCCACACAATCTTTTAATAAAACAGGCTATTACAATATACAAAGGAGGTAGTACAGTATTTGCCAAGAACGAAGTCTAATATTGGCGACGTCTCGTGGTGGTTAATACAATGGCTCCGGAACTGCGAACACACCGGTGCCGGGGGATGGCGAAAATCTTGTAACGGAAGGTCAACCTAAGTAACAGACGTTAGGTAAATCGCCTCCATTGGCCACACAGTTGCTGCTCACTTCATTTTGTCCCGCTGCTTACGGGCGGTACAGACATCATCGTGCCACGGGGCGACGGTTTCGGTTTGCGCTGGCGCGCCGTCGACTCTGCAGTCGAAGTTGTTGATCAGGCTAATTTCGCCTGTTCTATCCCGGTTATCTACTATCACTCGCAGGACAGTATTCTGCAAAAGGTCATGCACTGAGTTGGCCTGGTTTACTGGCAGAGTTTGCTCTTAACTTGCTTTCTTATATTCAAAGCGAAAACACCAGTGAATTATTTTGTTAAATTCGGGTTTATATTAAAAGAGCCGTTAGATATTGGTAGATACTGTGTCGTGAATGCCGCAATAATCCCAGGTGATATGTGTTCTAGGGAGATTTGGGCTGTTGTTAGCATAGTCCCGGTAGATTTCGGTGTAGTGCCTGACGTCGGGAGCTTCAGGGAAGTTAGCGCTGGGACGCTCACTGTTATAAACGCAACAGAAAAATATCCTACTTCACGTCGAAAAAAGAGATAGTTAGAAAGACGTACTTGTCGAGGTAGATTTTGAAAATCGGAGAGCACGGTAAGAAGGTACTGCAGCTTGTACCATCTAATTTCAGGCCCTTATCATTTGTCAGCTTTTTCAGCTCGGCAACGATGCGAAAGTAGACATCGTTGTCGTCATACATTTCATTACGCGCATTGCCAAAAGAACTTGTGCTTCGGCTGTTTCCCCTCGAATTGGTCCGATCCCGTGCTGAAAATAAATTAAATATTCCGCATTGGGAACTACGAACAGCAGCGCGGGTGGATTACACGCTATTTTCGGTAGACCGACTCTTGTTTTACAGGCGCAATTTTAAAGCCGCGCAAAGAATTTTAAAGACATTGCGCTGCTGAGCATGATCGAATCAACAAACGAATGGAAAACCTTAGAGAACGATAGTAATAAATATAGCGAGAGCTGTGTAGTACATAGTCTAAACTGTTGTCATAGCATAACTGTTACGCCACAATTGGACGTATTGATAAGCAATTAAGCATACTGCAACGTACGTGAAAATGTTGCGTCTTCTGCTGAATCTCCCACTGCTACTCTGTCTGACCGCGAAGAACCCTGTGAGCAGTTATAGCCCAGTTGCAGTCTTGTAACGTCCAAGGTGCTCAAGCCCTGTCTTTGTCCCATATTTTGCGGACCTCTCTTAGAAACAATCACGGGCAGATCGAGCGTTTTGGACATCTCGAAAGGGCCGAAGTGCATGATTGAATTAAAATCGTATGGAAGACCGTAAGTTGCCATCGCAGGCATCCTCTGGTAGTTGAAGCGGTAGATGTCCGATATCATATTGTCTGAGTTGATAACGATGTGTTCGTCTCTGTCAGGTCGGTTCTGCTCGTGGAAAAATCCCAGTGCATGAATGATTTCATGCTGGATGCTGCCAGAAGTCATACAGTTGGCGTTCAGATTTATTCTAGTCGGCTGCCCAGGTTTACGTCCAATTTCCGCAGTGCAGCTGAAAAATGGAGTGAAAGCGCTTTCAGCATTAACTTGGAAATCATTGATGCAGAAATTCCTTCTGCCTTCGAACCTCTACGCTGTTTACTCGCGCATATTAACACGACACAAAGGTAGAAGCTTAGGCCAACCTACGTCTTACCCTCTTCCTGGCTGAAACCTGATGTATTCGCGCTCGTTACTTCGTTCCTTGAAGGTTATACAGAAGCCGGTGCGCTGTTCGATGATTCGTAAAGCGTTTTCGATTTGATGCCTACCTTGGCTATCTGCAACGAAAATAACGTTCCATGTTTGTATGACTGATAAAAACGTGAGCGGGTATTTTTGTCGGGGGAGGAAGAGTGCATTTGCAGAGGATGAACTTTTTGCCGGTTTTTTGTATGTGTTATTGTTTCCGACTGTATTGTGTAATGCATGAGAGTCCACGAAACTTCTCGTGTTGATCGGGATTGAGCTTGTGGTCGACTATGCTATTGTGGTAATCACAGCCTACCATAAAATGTAGTGTTGTGGTTTGGCGAGCTCTCGTGCATGAAGCATGAATGATACGTATCCTGACTAATCCGTCAACTAGGCTCTTCCAAATATCTCAAAAGACAGCTGTGTAGTGTGTTTCCAAAATTAGTTGGTTGCTCAAATTCTTACATACCTACTCTACACAATCATTTTTTGCGCCGATCCGTAAATCTCGCAGTCTTTCTCCGCTTTTCGCTGTGATTAAGCGTAAAAGTAATTAGAGGCCTTCGTGGACCTAGGTCTTACTGTTTTATACAAAAACGCTGAACAGCATGGAATTTTTTTCAGTCAACAGCACATTTTCAGTTAAAGAGTCCGTAGGAATGAAAGCTAAGCAGTAAAAGTGGTTGAAGTAAACGTGAAATTTACTATCTCCATAACTTAAAAAAACCGAAAAACATGTATTTTTTTCGTTTCATATTTTCATTCATATCATATCATAATTATGTCATATCGGGCAAGAAGCGTATGGAATTTCAACCCTAAAACTTAATTTATCTGTGCTGTCCTGGGCTCCTGGTCACGCCTGCTGTTTTTCGCTATGGCGGCTTGGTGTGTTTAATTCACAGCTAACTTCGCTCACGTCTTCCAAGTGCGAGCGGAAACAGTTCTTTTTCGCTCCGGTTTTGAATAATGGTACAGCGTCGCTCCAGCAAGTGACGTTGATGCTAGCGGTAATCACGTGGCTGACGTTATTTTAGTGGCTGTTTTGCTGGCGTCTTATTTTGTCTGGTTAACAAGTGTCGTTTATTCTAAATTTTTAACAGTGAGCCTACCAAATGTGACTTACCAAAACGATCAGCTGCGTAAGGGATTTCTTGTCCATTATTTGGCCAATATGCGGCCTTATCAAGGCGGCCAGAAAGCGCACCGGAGTCACCGTTAATACTTGCCTCTGCATTTCCAAGATTCACGTTGCCATGCCGATTATGCTGCCCGGTCTGTCCTTCCTGAATGGCGGGCGTTTCGGGATCAGATCGCTCTCCCACATCTTGAACGCAATGCGTGAAATTTTACGTACAGTAGCTCAAATTTTAACCATTGGTGTCAGTAGTTTGCGCGTGCTCTTTCGCAGTGCCGCGGTTATAGTTATTCGATACTTACCCGAACGTACTGTTGTCTGAGCCAGTCGGCGCAGAACCACGAGATCTTCAAGCTAACAATTAACTCTACTACAGTATTCTCCAACAGCTGATCGGCATGCGAAAGTGAAATAACGATTCACTAGCTTGAGATCAGGACACCGGTCAATTTTTTTCGTTTACAAAACTCTGTAATAATTATTCGGACTTGCTGTTTTATATGAAAGCTGGCAGGAGATGCTCGATGCTGCTATGCCTTTTCTGGGAGTCACCCTAGTTTCACTGACATCCTACGCAGTTTATGACCGCAGTACACTTGTACCGCGATTTATGATATCACAGCACACTGCAAGCTGTTTGAACCGCGTTTGCTGGTCAATATTGTTTTTGAATGATCTGCCACCCGGTTCACGGGTGGCCCTTAGCTCACGCTGAGCTACATATCTGCAGCTGATACCAGAAATGATCCGGAATCCGTCGGGTAATAGACTCAACGGCCAGTAAGGTAAGTGTTACGTTAGCAAGCTAGCGTTAAAAATGAAAGATAAACTGAGCAGATTACCGTAATCATTGACCAAAACATCGGAAACTGCAAGTCTGACAGGTCAGCGGCGCAGGAATGGTAATGGTAACAGTGCATGTAGTTAACACAAAGACTTGCTTTCGAAACGGAGCGATTGTTCGAAACTCAGCTGCTAGTGCTATCCAACATGATCTTGTTTTGTAATTGCCCACCTCAAGCGCTGTACGGACGATATTTGACTATCAGTTTGCAAAGGGAAAGAATTACTATGTGTACGGTAGCGCCCACCTCGCAATGGCGAAATGGAAATAAAGCACCTTATCATGACTTACGTGAAACTGCGGGCTTAAGTTGTGGATATTTCTTTGTCGACCTCTCCGATGCTAAATGCTCCAGTGAGCAATTGTATGCAAGTTGAAGTCTAGCAACATCGAGGATGCTCAAGCCGTGGGTTTGTCCCAATTTATGTTGGCCTCCTCGTTTGGGCACAATCGTAGGGCGGCCAGAAATTCTGGACATATTAAAGGGACCGTAGTGCATTATAGAGTTGTAATCATAGGGGAGACCGTAAGTGACCATTTCCGGCAGCTCATCATAATTAATGGAATTGATGTCCGTTCTGATATTCCCAAAGTCAATATCGATGTATTCATCTCTGTCAGGTCTATTCTGCTCATGGAAGAAACCTAGCGCGTGTAGGATTTCGTGCTGTATGACGTCAGTCCTCAAGCAGTCCATGCCCAGAATTATGGTCGTTGCACGCCCAGTTCGCCGTCCGATGTTCGAGGAGCAGACGGTTCTGAGATCAAATTATTGTTATTTTTCAAATGTCAGCCTGAGACTCTAAACACGTAGCAACGTTGACCATAGATCTGTGACATGGATACGTATGTGACCGGTAAAACCATCCGGCGGAAAGAAATTTCGTCCGGTGTTAATTTTATTTACACACCTTACGAAATTTTCTTCCCCGAGGTGACGGCGAGGTCACTCGAAAATTTACGCTGAAATTTTAGTAATCAGGGTGGTATAGCCGGTGCACAGACATCTTCGAACGAGACTCATGTGCGTTGAGCTCGTTGGTTGGTTTTGTTTTTGTTGCTAGACGGTGGTTTTTGATTTATAACTAAAGCACGGTAGCGTAGCTAGCGTTCTGACTCGTGTAGATGCTTTGGGTTCGATTGCGCACTTTGTGATGCGCTGCTCTGCATGCTTTGCATGTTTTCACAGAGATTTGTATTTAATAACTTGCAGGCTGACTGAATTTCGCGCAGCGCCCTTAAGCCATAGTAATTGCTACCAATTATCTACTACTGGAACTTTCGGTTAACACATTATGCTAACAAACCCAAAACAACGGCTGACCAGCTCTTTGATTAGCGGCAGCCTTTTTGTGACGTTTTTTATACAATTTATTTGCTCTTAGCCTTACCTTTCTCCAGGCTGGAACCGAATGTATTCCCTCTCTCGACTCCGTGGCTCGAAGGTTATACAGAACCCGGTTCGCTTTTCAATGATTCCTAAAGCGTCTTCAATATTTTGTTTGCCCTGAACAGCTGAAATGAGAATCACATTCTAGGTCAGTGGCAAGTTGGCAACGTTATGAATATGGATGCGTGATCCTGTAACGGCGATCAGCTTGTGGAGCGCTTACGTTATAAGGTTTAAGTTACAGCCTTACAATTGTTAGTACTGCATTAATAAATGGTTAAACGTAATCAATCTGCAAAGCCGGATGCAAATCAATAACAATAAATTATAAATATACTCACGTTAATGAAAACGTTTTGTTATTAAAATTATTATTAGGAATATTCTGACAGACATTGATGCCGCAACCACTTTAAATTAAATGAATCTTTAAATTGGTTTTTTGAGCATCCGACTTCTGCGTTGTAACCGCGTCTGAAACTTGCTTTCATTTCCCTTAAAAGTGACTCAACTCAGCTCATAAGGTACACGACCAGTTCGAGGAGGCTTCGCGCGCGAGTGCTTATCTCGCAACGTGAGTACGTTAGCGTCGCGCGTAGGAAAAAGGCGGCAAAATGTCTACGCGAGAGGGTGCTCCCACGCGTAGTGAATCAGCTTTTGTTTTAACGTGCTACTTTATAGCACGACGAGTAACTTTCTTCAGCCCACTGATGGGAAGTGAGTTTACCGGAATGGTTGATTTTGTAAGGGATTCTCTGTCCGTTGTTTGGCCAGTAGCTGTCCTTTCCAAGGCGGCCCAAATGTAGTACAGGATTTCGGAAAGAATCGCCATCGTCTTCTTCCAGGATAATGTCGTTGCCATGCAGATTATGCCACTCGGGCTCTTCTTCTTGAATGGCGAGCGTTTCGGGATCGAACCGCTCTCTCCAATCTTAAATAGACAGTTTAACGCTACCACACGTTAGACTGTACTGTATGCGCAAGTTCCGGCACTACCGCTCGCGTGTTCGCTATTCGGATACCTACCTGACGGTATGGATGCCCAAGCCATTCGGTGGAATGTTAATCCAAAAAGCATACTGAAAATTGTCATTTCTAGAACACGGTGCTGTGCTTTTAACAACACTTGCAAGGAGCAAAACACCATCATGGCGATTCATACGGAAAGGATGAATACTAATTGAATACTGTTCGCTAGCTGGATACCAGTAAACTGGCAAAGCTTTTTAAAGACAGCTTAATAGTGTCTTTGATCTTGCTGTTTGTAGAGTTGCAGTCCATACTAAAATTCACAAACGGAACTTGCTGTGATAAGAATCGTAATAGACATCTTGCGCAGGCGAAAAATCAGATATGCGTATACGACGCATGGATAATGCTGCTCAATACTTCAGGCGCAAACATACACGGTTGCAGAGTGTTGCTGTGTTTGCGGCGGCCTGCAGACGGAACTGGATGTCGATAAAATCATCCGCGGTGAACGTTTATCTCAGCAGAGTTTGATAGAAACATTTTCTCTGTGTCACCCACATCAAATTGGTCACAAAACTATGTAAGAAGCAAGCTATGGAATTTGAAAACAAGTTTTGCTCTAAAACTCTGGTGAGTCAGCGTACAGGCATAACAAACAGGAGAGGTCTACGACCATGGAGAGCATGTAAAGCAGACCGCGCATAACCGGAAGTGATTCCGCACAACTTTGTTAACTCTAAACAAAGGGCAATAACATCTCGGCCACCAGAATACAACGAGTGGTGAAATTAACAAGTAAAACAGAAATTCGGCTAACCATCAGATAGAGGTTTCGAATTGAGTGCGTCATATTTACGTGTATATTTTCTGTACGAGTTGCCACAAAAGGAACTACCTATCAAGCACTGTAACCGCTGCACACCGACTTCGGGCAAGTCACTGCAAGTTCGCGACCGGTCATTATTCAGCGCCGCTCGAAGTGGTGCAAACGTCAGAGAACATGTTCGGTCCGAATTTCCGCTGCAATAGTTTTGCAAAGTATCAAAACTCCACAATGTTGAGATCGTTACATTACCGGCACAAGAGAGAAGCAGCAATCGGCACAGAAGTATTTGAGCGGCTATTGGATATCGTCTTTCAAACAAAAAAATACTTGTTTTTAACTCCTTATGATATTGCATGATATTTACGCAACTATAAGCAAACATCGTTGGGCACGGTATGCTGGCAAATCGAAGAATGTAAACCGGCATGAATGCAGACTGCTATTGGTTGACGTCGGGTAATCAATCGCCCAGAAAACTCTGGCAACTTAATTTCGCCTTGGATGTGGTTAGTGCACTCGAAATTTCAGAAAATTAATATAGATGCGTGTAATGAAATGACTCTGTATTTGTTAAGTTTGATGCTGCCGATCGGCAAACCGAGCATGTATGTAAAGTGAACATTAACACAAATTGCTGGTTCTGATCACCAGACAGAGCAGCGATCCAAGGGAGGATGCGGCGATGCGCACTTCTGCCGGTCGGACTGCATCCGAAGTGACCTCCTTTGGAATTACAATACTTAAACACAGTGACTCTACATGGCCTAGCTGCTATCCGTAATTCAATGTCCATAACGCCTCCCTTTTGTGGTACATAGCACACAAAGAATAAGTGTAAAATATTCATGGCTCGGCTGTACTAATGCGTTTCGTACCAACTGCGCAAAAACATCAGATTTGTTACATTCGAAATCTCGCTTAATGCGATAGAATTCTGTGAGTTCTGAACTTCGGTGTTTAGTAGCTTTGGCTCGTACGGAGTCATACATCATCATACTTTTAACTTTCGCCGTTTTCTAACAAACACTAATCAAAACAGCGTGGTATCTGCAATCTACGACTATACCTCTCGCCGTTAACGATTAAGGTCAGTCGAGCATCGTACGTGAAGACCATACTCCATTTTTATGAAAAGCTTTGATCAGGACTGAAACCATCGCTTGAAAGTTTTACTGATGCATTTTTAGTGTTAATTCTGAATAGATGAAAAATCCCTCTTTGATCTGCGAGCCCTACAGTAGAATACGTAATCAGCAAACGAACTTGAACGAAACGAACTCTACAGTTGGACACTACATAAGCCTCAACACCATCAACAAAACAACCACATGCCTTAGGGCATTTAACAACTATGCGCTTCATTCAAACTGGACACGTGCTGTTTGTATGTACCACTCGTCACTGGCCGGAAGGGTTCGCACCCAGCACTCCGCAGTTGCTGGAAGTAACTTCATGGTGCTAAATAATTCCACCGACATGGTCATCTCACAGGTGTTCTGTTCCTCTGAAACTGCCGAACTGAACTGAATGCTCCATACAGGCAGCGGATAATATCCACGCACAATGTTTATGTAATGGTTTGTAGGCGACTTTAAAAACTGTCCACCGTACCGCCAGACGAAATACTCATCCGCACCAGAATGGCAGTTAATCGCAGTCCTGCACGTGAACGCAAATTTCCAGTATTTCGTCGAGATGTTTTTCATCGCACTCACAAACACATCTTCTGCCAGGAGCTTTGGAATGAGATGATACTGCTTTACCAAGCTGGATGTATTCGCGCCATTCTGAATAAAGCACTCGACCGGTCCAGTAGCATCCGCAGTGATATTATGAATGAAAAGATAGCTTGTTTCCTGTGTTCTACCGTGGCTGTAGAAGAAGGACTTATTGGTCACTGGGGCGATGACACTTGTGTTGATTATTCGGTTCCGGTGGTGCCAAACCAGGTTTCCGCCAATTGGTCCAGTGATCAAGTCACATGTAAAATTGGCAGTCATTCCTTTTTCTGTCCTGACCACGTTGGGAGGAGGTTGACTGCTGGGTATAATACTTTGACGCAGCGTAACGACGCCATCACGCATTTGCGCAATGGCATCTTGGATTGATGCCAGTATCTGCTCATCTGAAGAAAACACCTTTCAACACACTTCAGAAATCTCTACGACTATGAAGGTTTTCCTAAACAAGAAACTAACAGTACGCAGATGTTACACGTAAAGTACCGTACAGTATAACAGTGTTATTTGCTGGACCTTGCCGATAATTAACGCAAACTGGAGTCTTGACGGTTTCACCAAAATCTCTTGCCTATTCATGGAAATGGCGTTCGCGCTGCGGAGACCCTCAGTGACCTTGGCAGCTTTTTTTCACCAGTTTCTCCGCGTTTTTTTGTTTCCTAATGAACACCAGGATGAAGTTCGAAAACATGGTGTTCTTCCTTTTCATCACCAAAATTTTCAGAAGCCGACGCAGCCAAAGGAGCAAACATTAAAGGCTACTATAATACTAGAGAAGTGACATCCCCTTGGTACAGGAGAAAGTGCGGTAGCATGGATACGCTGTAATTTTGGCAGAAATTCGAGGAGCCATTATGCATGCTTCTCGCATCCAGATCCGTATCACTTTGAAAAACTAACAATGTTTTTCAGTAGCAAGGAGGTTACGCTCTCTTTGTGTTACAGTACTCCTTCAGTTTCTGGCTTTTTGTGCGCTGAAGCGTTGAGAATTTTGATAGTAAAGGAAAGGATTCTAATGCTTTTTAGTGGGAAACGCAAAGATTCGAGAGACTGACATTCCGAAGGTCACTGAGGGCCCCATCAGTGCGAACGACATTACCAATAAGTTAATAACAGTCTAGGACAAGGCATCGTGAGAACAACTCTTAATGTGATCGATTTCTAAATCATTTACGATTTTTTGTAGTGCTGTATTGCAAATCAGATTTCAAGGATGCTCAAATTAAACTTGCTCAATCTCAGTTTGAATCTATCAGATGCAAAAACAAAAAATCAGATTTTCTTGATTGGCAATTTCTCGAACTTACTGATCAATCGATTTGACGCTATAAAAAACATCAAAATTTAATGGCCGAACCCGCCGAAGGAACTGAACTGGCACAATAAAAAAGACAATAATATGAAATAAAAATAACCACGTACATATGGAACGAATTGGATGGTACGTTAGTCCTCGCAAAGTCAGATTATTTATTATGAAAGAACCTTCACTTTACCTGGAGCTAACGCAACAGGCGTAGTTTTGGGCTGAACAGAGCCAGATGAGGTCGGGCACCCACTACATTTGGTCCCGAACACTATCCACAGCTCAACCAACGAAACATATACGTAAAATTTGATTGATGTAGCCATGATGCTTTCGCAACAAATATCACGTTAGATCCAGAGCTATTCTCTATCGTTTTCAACTAAACAGAGGAAATGTTTCACAAATACTTTTCCATGTAACCAAATCCGAGTGCACGGAAAAGCTAACTGCAATAAACAACTCAGATGCAACAGCGAGCCTTTCATTAGTACTTTCGCACTATGAAACAGCTTCACGCTAGAATCGGCTAGATTAAGGTAGAAAAGAACTTTCAACTTAGAAAGTCTGCAGGGTAGTCTCCTTATTTACAACAGAAACTCCAAATCTTCCTTACGACGGTCTAACGCATTAGAACTGTCTATCGAATCCTTTAAAACGATTCTGAGACGGTAGACTGAATGGTTGCCCAGCATCCAGCAATAAACAACGGCCCATACAAATTCCGCACTGTATGTCACTAGTCCACAGGACGTGGCTGTCCATTTCATTAAAATCTGATTAGGTTTTTATTTTAACTTACACAGTATTCGGTTTTCATTAATTATACAGGCAACAACGAGTGTTACAACGTATTCAGAACCTTGAGTAATCATGCAAGCGCAACTAAAACGTGTGAAATCTGTATTACACAAGTACTGTAATCGCATGTGTATGTAGGTCTGGTACTTGGCTGGACTGCGCGAGACCAAAGGATTCTGAACCTTGTGCACCCATTGTGAGCGGCAACGGTCACAAAAAGGTCACCAAGTACAGAATACAGAAATAAATACAGGAGCAGGCGACTTTCTTTGAATGGCACTCATTACTATTGTCAAAAACAGCATTCCTTACATGATCTGCTCGAATGATAAATTCATGACAAACATCAGTACATCCAAGGATAGGCTGTTACCAATTAAATTCAGTACATTAGTGCATTCGAAGCATCGCCCTTCATGTTACGAGATCAGTAACATGAGTAACATCCTACACGAACAAACGCATAGAAAAGAAACCAAAATCATAGCGATCATATCGGAAAGATTCATTTCACTGCTGCCTTCAACGTCGAGCATGGGCCAAGAACTGATTTTTCTAATAAATGTGGTCCATTAACTCGACTTAGCAAAGCATTACGCACTACTGGTTCCGACATGAATATCAGAAAAGCGGTCCGATCCATACATTAAGGACAGCCTTCGGTGAAAGCAACTGGCAACATTACAAAATACCTACAGAATACTGTATGAGACTGCGCAGCTTTAACATACGGCGCGTATTCGACTGTTCGCGGGGCGGAAACATCAAAGATTCGCAATAGTCTCGAAAGACTAGTTAATCCTTGTGTCCGTAATGACGTGTCAGAAGAGTGTGTTGCTTTCCTTGGAGGAACAAACGATTTAAAAAAACCTGTCCGCTGGCAGCGCACCGCGGCAGATATCTCGTTCCACGCTGAAAAATTAGGTAATCCTGATTAAATACAAGTAGACAGCTTTAGTTCTTTGTGAATAAATTGACTGACTTAGTGCGAATATGTATTTTTTGGACCATTAATTAATTAAATTAATTAACTGCAAATAAATATGTATTTTTTTAAATAAAAAGACTGTACAGTATAACAAGATTGGTATATGTGTACCGGTCTCGGTGAACTAGGAGCACCTCTACAATGAGTTGAGCAACGTTGGGCCGTAAAAAATCCAAATGACAATTGACACGTAACCACGAAATTAAAAGAGTATGAATATGACTTCATGAACCAAGTGTGCCGTGGCTTTGCCGAGGAAATGTTCTTTGTCAACGCTTCCCGACCTGCCCATCGCAACTTGCGGCCATTCTTTGATTTCTTTAAAGCTTAAAGAAACTATCGACCGGATTTTTCAAAGTCGGCCCGCAAGCTGTGTAGCATCTGCTAGAGCGACATCTTTACAAAACCGTGAAATGACAAACGCCGCTCAGCTAAATTCCAAATTTAATTTTATCGTGCAAATTCAGTCCTGCTACGTTTTGCATTTTTAGGCTCTTCTCGCAAGACAATCCTTTTGTAGCTTTAATTTCCAAAATCGCGCTAGAACTGCGGCTAATTTTGACAGAAACAGCCCATGAGGTGCTTAGCGAAAACCAAAGTACAGCTGTGGTAAATTGTAATGACTGCTAAAAAAAATAATCAGTTCGCTGACTGGTTTCATTTGGCGGATAATAATAATTATGGATTATACGGTAGTTACGAGTTTGTTATTTTGACGGAAAAATATTGAATTCAAATGCATTGACTTCGGCCGCAAAACCCCTTTCTGCGGACACGGTTATGCTCACCTGACTGCCGATAAATTAAACGGGACGCTAAACAGACGCTCCAATAACTGAATTTTGAATTCGATAAAGGTGTTGCCGTAGGGAAAAACTGAAGCTATGCAAAGAAAACCATGCAATCGCGGTATAATAATTATTACCTGATACCGGGAGCAAGAAAACTTAACGACATATGGGGCTAAACAAAATCTTAAACCATACAAAACAAATCAATAAAAATCATTAAACAACAAATTAAACTTCACGAAATATTTTTGGAGAAAGTTTGAAGCGCCCTGCCGCTAATCAACCCGGAATTGAACAGGCTGAGGAAGCAGTAAGAAATAATCCACAGTATGGGCTTGGACAGATGAAAATGCTTATGCACTGCAAGGGAACACTGGCCCTGCATGGATGCCATAATAAATTTATCGTCAAACAAGCGCTACACGGAAAGAGAAACCAAGCGATACCCACAAGCAAGTCACCACATGTTGCTTCGTACGTCAGACGCCAATGTCACGACATAAACATAAGTAACTGTACTTGTAAAATTTATGCTCTGACACGCAGCAGTGCAGAACTTTTAGTGCAAATCAGCAGTTGACAGCTTCTTACCATGAGAGCCAAAACTCCGACGTGGAAAGGTTATACTGACAAGTAAACATTTTTAGCTGGGAATAGGTACGCGACCCATAGCGATATGATTTACTAAATATGATCATTATCGAGCAATTCTTTATTGCGTATTTTTACCAAACATAAAAGTTGAGAAGTTCTAAATTTTTAAATTGAGAATGCGTAAGTTGGCTTGAGATAGCGGTCTAGTAAGTACTATATGAAGCAAGAATCAGCTAGATAACGATCTTGATCAGAGTCTCGTACACCGCAAAGTAAGCATTAAAACTGTAAAACTTCACAACTTTTCGCATATTCTATTTACGAAACGAACGCACTGTGGTACAGAGCAAGTTAGATCCGTTAAATTTAATTATCACAAGAGATGAACGGTAGCCAAAAGAAGAGAAAGTAGAGGCAAAAGTGCATCCCCCTGCAGCTGCGCCGGAAGCTCTGAAAGGGAAGCCGAAGACGGCAAAAACCAAAATCAAAGGTGACCGCTTCTGCAAAACCGTCAGTTAAGGTTCAGCGGCAAGAGCCACCAAGAAGGTCAGGCAGAAACCGGAAGCCACCGGAATATCTCGTTAGAGATTATCTCACTAAGTGACAATGGCCGATGCTGAAGTATTTTAATGTACAAACTGTAAATATTCTGATATTATGTTATTGCTAAAACTAATTATGCATAGGTTTAGCTGGTTAGCAACCATTCTTATTTTACGAGAAATTTACGCCAGTAGAGTTTTGACGCGTTAAGAGAAGGCAGCATTAAAACTGCATATTATTACGATTATTGGCTCTCCACTGGTTCGAAAATTATTCGAGTATGCGCAACCTAGGCAGTTCACCTTCAAGCCCAAGTACTAGAGTTTTCCATTGTGGCCGTCTTATGCATATGCGAAAGTTTTATCGCCAGCTGCAAATGCAATGCCAGTGTGAATGGCGCGGCGCCGTGGGACAATTCACTGGATCGATTACCAGTCATTCCTGTGCCCAGGCAGCTGCCTGGACCGAAGCAAATCGAAATGCCAGCCATAGAGGCCCTGAAGGCTCGAGGCTCATGGATTTCAAAGATAACGATGAGGTAATGATGGGACCGCCCAAGCAGGATTTCAAAGAAAAGGACGACTGGAAGACATTCTGGCCAACGGAACGCAGCCTTGCACTGCAACGATGGACCAAAGTGCCCGGAAAAGCCCCTGTTGTTTTAGATTGGCCAGAATGGACTATTTTTTATAACAGCTATTACAATGTGACATACGATGATAATACGAAATCGTAAATTTCTGCATTTTCAAGGTCAGAGTATGTGATCACATATTATTGCATCTACTGAGATTTCTTTCGAAATGGGGAAGATGTGACGGTAGCAAAAATGTTCCTAGGAACGCATAACATTCTGTCATGTAAAGAGTTTCTCATTCAGGATTAGTCTATCTAGCGATCGGTTAAATAAACATTCAGAATACACCACAATAGAGCACTTAAAACTCCGCGGCGGCAGCCGAAGTTTTTTGAAGTCCGTCACAGTTTCAACATTATGCTTTTAGCAGAGTGCAACAACGCTGCAATTTACTAGAACGAGTACTGGTTACTGCAAATATGCCTATTTCCCCCAGCTCATTTTTTGTCAAAACTTTTGTTCACACTGAGCGGCTTATGCATTAAAAAAAAACTGGTACGCTTTTTCTAATGGGCACGGTACCCGATTCTGTCGGTCTATATGAGATCTTCCTGCTCGCGTAATTCTATTTCTGTGCTCTAACGTATTGCGTGTGTACAAGTATTATTGCCTGGTACACGAACAAATATGCATTTCATTCAGAAAACGGTATCAAGCCAACTCCACGAACACGAGTGTAAACTTTGTGGCCGGCGAACTCACTGGAACTAAAAACGGCGTGGTCTTTAACCAAAGCGTAACTGCCCTCAGGACCTCAGGATTCCCGAAATTCTGCCCAGCCAGGTCATTTTTTTGCTACATAGTGCATTCTTACTCTGCACTACCATCATTTTTTAATATGTTGAGCTAAGGCAATTCCAGGTGAAAGCAAGCGATCCCATGGTTTAACGCTGGGCAACAGTATCGCGACAGCTAAAGTTCACTAACGAATCCTCAATTGTAAACTGAATGATTTGCCAGCAGGTCCGAAGCCCGAAGGTGTTCCACCTCGGTACATACAGTACATGAACAGCAAAAATGCAGCGGAGCAAAGCTCCCTTCGTCTTCGATAGCTTATAAGGACAGTCAACAGCAGACCGTAGCATGACCGCATGGGACCATATAATCCGGCTGCCATACGAAGCATATATTCTCAACTTTTCTCGCGGAAGCAGTCCTGGTAGCAAAGCAGTTGTCGATTGCGCTTGCAGATTTCTGTACATGTTATGATGGGAATGGAAAAATAAACCTGTCTCTGTCAATGACTCATACCTTTTTTCGACATATTCCACCAATACTGTCAGCCACTGAATTAGGTTTCCTCGCTTTGGTTTGGTATCCACAACCACAATCAATAATAATACTGTTCATTCAACCGTCACCAACTGCGAAAACCGATTGCATACAAATATCTAGAACGATTCGCATGCAGTAACAATAACTGGCTAATAAATCAGGCAAACTAAATAATTTGATATTAAGTGGCTCCGTAATGCGCAAAAAACTGTACACAGCCAGTGCCTGGCAACGGGATGAGGTTACGTTTCCGCTTAACGTCAGTCGAAGTTGCGCTGTTAGAAATAAGTTGTGGAAAACACAACCGAGAACCATCTCTTCGTACAACAGACGCTGCGTCGCACGTAATTCAACTGTAGCATTCTGATGATGAGTTATGCAAAATATGCCTATTATGTTTTGTAATCTTGTGAGACTGCTGGTAAAGCCATCCCTCACTTTCATGAGGTGGCTATCTTATTTAAGCATACTGGTATGACCAACTACCATGCAAATGAACGGTTTGCTAAAAACGAGTAACATTCATCGTACTGTTAGAATGTCCTTCGGACGGTTTGACGGTTCACAAGCAAAAGTGTCCGCTGGTTTGACCGCTCAGACGGTTTCAATAGCGACATTTTTATTCCTGACCTTTCACAATCATAGGTTTTTGCCACTTGCAGTGTCACCAAAGTCGCAAGTAGTTTGGTTTCGAGTTTGGCCAACCGTTACGAATGATATTTATATTTAGATTCTGACCTTGAGTATACTTTGGTCCCTTTTCGGACCCACCGAGAGGCGGCAAATCGCACATACAGCGTACAACACCGCGGTTCAAGAGTCAACAAAATTTTTGGTGGATAACAGGAGAGCTTTTATGTCGAGTGGAAGCGCACGTATGTAAAAAATGTATGAAGAACGTTGCGGACAATCGGCTTCACAGTCTCTCCTGTTAGAACGCCGGTGGACTGTGAAAGGAGCGTCACAACCGCGTGAACGATATTATACGGCCATCTTTGCGTAATCCGGGCGTCGAAGCGAGGAAGCAATACCCCTAACCGGCTGGGTTTGTAGGTGAGAATGGGGAGCGCACTAGGCGGAAATCGCACGAAATGGTTTCGTAATCTACCACTGGGTTCAGGGTTCGCGATACAATGTGTGAGCACTTATATTAGTATTTCCAAATGTGCTGGAACAGCGTCAAAGAAAGCGTGTGGAGACAAAAAGAACCATCACAGTCTATTATTATTATTATTATTACGTCACAAGAGCAGACAACCCGTTAGGGACTTCAAGTCTGGTCGACAACAACAAGTACGTAGCGCATTTAAGACAGATCAAAAGTTCTGAGCATGAACTTAAACACGGAAACAGATCCAGCATCAAGTAATTTCTCATTAAACTTCAAAATTTTGTCCAGCAGATCCTTGAGCCGCATTCCCATAGTGGACTTCCCAGTTTTTCGTTTCGCCTTCGCGTCGATTTTTGCTGGTCGGCGGAGATTGTAGCGCGTGGTGTTATCTTTGATAAATATATATTCTTTATCTTCTTGAACGTTGTCTTTTAGCTTGGGAAGCAGCTGGCGTTCGGTGTGAAGAGGTGCTTGTATTGACAAAAAAGATTGGTAAAAAGTTGTTTTTTTTGGGACTGGGGAAGGTTTTTGACTGAACCTACTTTGAATTTTAGTACAGAGTTAATACGCGGCAACTCCCAGCTGATTTTGGCAACTGTCCCCTTTCCTGCCAACTGGGATAAGTTTTTCTTATTATTAGAGGTCTAATGTTGAATATCTACACACTTCGAGAAATAAAACTTGACTTGAAAAACAGTAAGGTTTCTACTTATTACGGAGGGGTAAGGTAGGCGGCACTTATTATCCATTCTTCGTTGTCCGGGTCAATCTGATACCAGCACTCAGCGCGGCCAGGCGAGTGAAGCATGGCGTCGCTCGCGGAGTAAATCACTAAATCTGTTCTTAACAGGCTTGGGTTAGCATCAGTTCGGAAGCCGATATAGTAACTGAAATCCAGATTGCCGGCTATCCCGTACATTGGGTGGTCGACGTCATGGTGGGGCCGTACACCGTTTAGTGGGAGGGGATGCAGTACATAGAACGGATGTTCGGGGTGTACCCATACGATTCTCCTGTTGAATCGCCATATGATTCGTTTCTTGAATGCCAACATAGAATAGTTATACGGCACGTTAACAGTACAAGAAAATGTCGGTGTATGGTGCGCCGTGCTGGACTGATTACGGAGTGGCTCCGCGAAAACCTCGGCGTGCGACGGACGAACTTTCAAGGTGAAGGCTCGAACTAGACCGCACACAGTGTCGGTTCCATTGCAACGTTTCAGACACTGCACTTCGCCGGACGCAAGCAGTGGAACGTCACGGATGTATAGTTTCAGCTGCCTGTTGTCCGTAATCAATGTGTATTGGAACGGAACCCCGTGCACAGACACATCTTGAACACCGAACCAGCGATTATGAGGGATGCGTTTCCCTTGATGGGTCCAGATTAATTCATCGGTAGTTTTTTCGAATGAGCACGAAAAGTTCGCGGTTCTGCCGGAGGTTATGACGGTAGTGTTTCTTTCCGACACCTTTGCTCCGGTAAATAGCAGCCGAACAAAATTGTTTCGTATTTGCGTCTCCACCTCGGCTAGCACTTGTTGCACTGCAAACGGATAAGAATGCTGACTGGGTATGACTGATTAATTTCTGTAATTAAGGAACAGATAACATATTGCTTGACGTATGCGTATCTGCATATGTGCGGTTCATAACGGTTAAATTTGGGTTTTCCGTGAAACTCGTTTTTTTGCCCTTCTAATTAGTTGTTACTGGTTAAGCAATTCATAGATGCTGTAGAAACGCACAGTTATGTTGCAAACTAAAATGCATAGATTTCGCGGAATAACAGTTGACAGAGTGCAGCAAACACATCACTTCACTTCATGTTGAAAAGATGAAAAAGATTGTTCTATTCAGTCTGCGCACCAGTGTGCCTCATATCCTGTGCGATGGATGCAGAAGAGCAACAGCTACATGAGAGAACAATAAAACGACATTTTTCTTCTTCTCTTCCAGAGTTGGTTATTCGAGCTGCAGGTTAATACGTATGTATGTACTGGCCAACGGAACAATACTTTATAGAGAAATGATTGCGACTGGCTTAATGAGGATTTTTACATTCATGCCGGTCGTGCGTAACGCTGTCTACCTAAATTAATAATTTGTAAATACAGAGAAAAGATGTACCGATTATTAGTTTTCCTTCTATAAACCGATACTTCAAAAAAGTAACTCACTGCTTTCAAAATTAACGTCACTCTGCAAGTCTTGTAGTTAGTGCAAGGCTGTTGGACGACAGGGGGATTTGGACGACAGCAATGGCACACGCTAAATAAGGAAACAACTGCGAAAAGTCTCAAGCAGATGACTACGTAACCATAAAAATACACCGATAACCTTTCGCTAGCCATGTCGTTGTACAGCTACTGCTATGCAGCTAAATATGGAGCGAAGTTCTGCGAAATCGAATACTTGATTTTGTGTAAGAATAAAAGAGCAGAATACCGTATGCGCTGCGAATTGCGGTGAATGAAAATTGGGGTTGTTCGGTTTTCCAGCAGCTGCACAATAGTGACGGCACGTAACAAAATCGTTCGTTCGGTGGTTTCGAAAACAACTTACCAATTATATTATTACAGGGATAAAGCATGTACTGGAAAGCATGCACCCTGCCATACTGTCATGGCAACGCATTACTAATTGCTTTGTCACATGAAACACGCAAATACGTAAATAACGATCAAAAAAGCATGAAAGACGTGAATAACGTCGGCAATGACCATCGCGAAACCACTCATCCTGTCCCATTTTTGGAAAAGGTAGTACTAACTACTAAGTGTCCCCGGAAAGTTTTGCCTAAGGGCCGGAAATCGCGGGATGTTTTGTCCATGGAAGTCCTTTCTATCGGCGCGCGGATGACAGAACGTGTGCTAGAAATCGTTCTTGCTTCGCGCCGTCATTTCGTTCTGCAGGTTCTTCTAGCAGTTTGCGTCGAACGACAAAACTTCAGCACTAAGCTTACTGTCACCTCACAATCAGACACCAGATCCACAGAAGCAGTGAATTATTATAAGCAAAGCAAACGGAAAAGTACTTGGGGAATCCAGTGTAAAGGAAAAGCAATAATCGTCGATATCTAAGTCGCTGGTTCAAGGGTTTTAAGGGAATCCTTTCGCTGCTGCTAGATACATAGCTGCACTGCATTAATCGATTTAATACCAGTAATTTCCGTGAGGTACTAAACAACGTTTTTGGTCCAAATAATTTCATAAACGGTTCATCCTTGTCGCCATCTGCAGATTTCAGAAGAATACCTGAAGCGCTTGTCGCGGTTCTATAAAAGGTTGGGTACGGGGTATCTAAGCAACCGACTGCATTAGTACATAGTTAGATCCAAGCCTTCATTGTCAGATCTTCACAAGCTTCAGCTGATGTAAACACATAAACAGTGCAACTTCCACCGACTGGTCCATAATTTGTATGGAACTGCATTGTGTTAGACAAGTAGCATCTTTCTTTGCTTAAAATGTTCCGCGCAGTAACAGGAAACTTTCGCCTCACCCATCTACGTATTGTTATCATAGCTTTTGGGATACCAGTACTGATTTGTCCTTGGAAAGGTAGGTCCAACCGTCCAGCAGCAAGCAGACAGGTACCCAGCACAGTCGGTGCCAGAAATGACCCATCTACAGACTGTAGGTAGACGCGTTGGTGGTCAGCATCATAAGTCAGCACTGTATCTGTACAGATCTCCTCGAACAGTCTAAAAAATAAAATAGATAATATTGCAGTAAGGCCTCCGAAAATTACAGCTGATGAATAATTCTCTCGACTTTTCGAAGAATTATAATTAAGGTATATGCAATGCGCGGAGAAAAAGGGCTCCCTGCGCTTGTTTCCGGTTCTCAGCATCTTATACCCGAACATACAAAATTGTATGAAAAAAATGCGCTGGATTCGCAAATTAATCAGGCTACAGGATCAGACGTCAGGTCTGCGAAACATAGGAAGATACCATCTCAAGAAACAGCTCAATTCCACGATGAGTCTTGTACTCATCAGAGGGCTAAAGATTCACACTTCGTTTTTTTGCTTTAATGCGTTAAGATACTACGGCCTTTATTCTCTGATTTTCTGAGCCGTTGCACTACGACAAGGACGCAGGTGGCATTATTGTGCGTGCCAGACTTTGTCACCGTAAAAACCACAACAGATTTGTAACTGCATTTCTTTCCCTTAGACTGTTGAAAAACTAGTTTTTAAAGTATAATTAAGTATTTACACTACCTGGATGTAATTCTAGAAAAAGAGCCGACGTTATTTGAATTTGAGGTCTCGCGCCGACGCCTTGTGTGACGAGTACAGTAATTTAGTACATGAAGTGCTTGAAAGTCTCACCGCGATGCAAGACTCACTCATCATTTAACTTACAAATACCTTGTCTGGTTGTTAATTTGACGGATATGCTTCGTGCCTCCTGCTTATAAGTTACAACTGCAAAATTGTTTCTTAGCTGGTGCCTTGAAGTGCTACGAGTGTGGCAGCATCTCGAAACTTTATGATGGAACCGTGCTAGGAATATGTCCTTCCCCATATAACGGTATAACGCCGGAAAAGCTCGCTCCCAAAGAATGTCGTGGCAGTGATGCGTTGTGCGGAGAAGCTGCATACATCGACACACTGAGGACTGAAAAGAGTAAGTCTTACGTTTGCACAGACGACACCGGGTGTGCATCTCTGTGGCGAGCATGTAGTGAACGAACGGTTTTTTGAACGTCTTTAACCGAAATAAGCGGCCGCCCAAGCACGTTACTGAGCAAGACATCTGCATGATCATGATTGCTTATGTTTTAAAAGGAATGCCAGAAAATCAGAAATATCACACGGTACCATCCTCATTGTACAGGATTGTCTGTGATCTGTATTACGACCGAGACGAAGACAAGTTCAAGCAATACCATTCAAGACCGCTGTTGTCATAAAGCGAGAAAGGTTTATTAGGCTCGTTCAGTCTGAACATTCGAGTTGGACCGTCCGGCGATGATATTTGTCATACGCTGTACAGTTCTTCGTAACTCACAATCTTTTTGCTCTTTAGCCAGTTACTACTTTGATTGGCATCTGGGTTTTAGTTTTATATTCAGAAATTACTGGTTGGCACCTTTAACTTTAATTTTCTCATAATTTTTCTACTACACCTGTTGTGCGTTGTAGATAACATTATTGGAAAGGGTTGTGCAGATGAAAGTTTTATGAGGTAAGCAGTACTGTGCATGGGTGTGGCTGTGCAATAACTTGGCGGGTCGTCCCTTAAAATCATTAGAAGTACTGCTGTAATATACAGTAATGTTCCCGTACGCGCTGCCATTCTGCTCTCATCTCGGAATCCAGCACTACCGGTAAAGCAAGTAATCTCTTTCCACATTTGGGGTTCCGAGAAAGCTAACCAAAGACTGCTGCATTTTTTATGGGTTAGAATTCGTTAACATATAGGCAAATCAGTTCACGTGATCAGTTCAGAAGTAATTTGTGTAGAGGTGTAAAAATCGAGGTCTTTGTGCGAGAATGCATCCTTACCTCACTTACGATTTTTCCGTTCTTTCCGGAAAAACTTATTGATGTTCACACCCGGAAAAAAGATACATATTCCTCATTTTTTAACAGGGATTTTAAGAAAACTACAGCCGTAGGATGCACCATTATGGACGACGTGTACCGTTACTGCTGGTGCAATACAGATTTGTGCAACAACAAGACAATGGACGAAATGATGCTTTCCAAGTCACAGGGTCATTTCTTTTCGAAGGCTAAGATGCTGATTGCGTGGGGTTTTCTTACAGGTGTGCATAGCTTTAGCTGTTAGCCTGTTGGTTAAACATGAAGAGATTGTGTATGGAACGGACGCGACTGACAAGATCTGCTTCGGTGCCGTTTTATCATGGTAGCGTTCGCATTAAATCAAAAACGTTTGCGGTACAAGTTATCAATAACGGCCGTCTGGCTACGTTTGATCAATTACGCTCGACTAAAAAGTACTGCTAATCTGCTTTTCGAAGCCAAAGTGATGCTGTTTCCCAAATAGTTATACAGTAGACTATGATCGGAAGTAAGTAGACTAAGGGTGTGCGTGACATGAAAACAATGGGAAGTTTTGAAACGAAATTCCATTAAATTCGAATTACTAGTTGATTGCACATAGTTCGTAAATTCAGCAAAAGTTTGATTCGGGGTAATTCCTGCCCCTTGACAGGTCGGCCGGACCAAGCAGAAGAGGACATCTTGTTTCTATCTAGCAACCTCATCTCGCTGCTATGATAATAGCAAAAATATACGCTGATTAATTACGGTAGCCAAAAAATACAGTGGTATTACAGTATACGATGATGAGCGAACACGGGTTCACTGCGGTTCCTTTTTCAATGTGCATGTCAGCCATTGAATGCATTACAACCGTTGTTCGCCGCCCAGCCCCCCACGCGGATAACGACTAAAATCACGCAGTCCGGGGTATTCATGTTCGCGCTCGCAGAGCCAGCGTATAATCTACTGGTACCAAGCACCGGAAGCAACTATCTAACCGGTAAACAGAAATGCAAACAAAAAATTCACCCTTTACCACGTGCGCATCCAGGTTTTCACAAGACACCAGAACGCACGCGCAAGTTCGCTTGGAACAATTTTATTTTGGTCAGTTCTACGCGCGAGATAATTTCCCGCGCGTAGATAATCGGCTTCGCGCGAGAGATCACGCGCGTTGTGAAAAAGTTATCAAATGGCTACGCGCGAGAGTCTCGCGCGTTGTGAAAACGTAATCAAATGGCTACGCGCGAGAGCTACGAAACTAAGAAGAAACTAAAAAATGAAAGCTGATGAAATAAGAAGCTGAACTAAGAACCTTAACCAAGACCCCAAGAATCTAACTAAAAAGCTGAATTAAGAAATCGAAGCTTGGAAACAAATAACTAAACCAAGACGAGAAACTAAAGAAAACCAAGAAGAAACCAAGAGAAACTAAGAGAAAGTAAGAGCAACTAAGAGAAACTAAGAGAACTAAGAACCTGGAAAAAAAAACTAAGAATATAAACCAAGAAGCTGAATTGAGAAATCAAAGCGTGGATAGCAGAACTAAACTAAGAAGAGAAACTAAGAGATTAAGATAAAGAAGCAAAGAAAATGAACTAAGAAGCTAAACGAAGAACTAACCCAAGAAGAGGAACCGAGAACTTAACATAAGTAGCCAATGAAAGTGAACCAAGAAGCGAAGTTATAATAAAGAAGAAACAGACAGTTATAATTAACTGTGTACTGTGTGGACTGATCCGCAACAGCGATCGAAAATTACTTCTATTGCTTAACTTGCTTAAATTTCCCTGCATACCGTCGGAATACTTCACTTCCGAGGTTAAGGGTGGTCGGAGGGACCTAATCGTGGCTAACGCATCTGCCACGAGACGGGAATCTGCTCGCGGAGACCTGGGCCCTCTGGCATCCCGCATCCTGTTCCCTCTTCCAGGTCAGTCTATTCCCATGCAGTCTCATGTGACAACATATAACTGAGCATGTGGACCTGCCCTGATTGCGGCCATTCATATGCTAGGGCGGGACGCCACCGTGGAAAGGCTCCTTGCCTGAAAAACCAGCAACGCGCCCAGGCAGCTGGATCAGCACAGCCCGACAATGCGACCACCCCCAGCACCTCCAGCTTGCCAACTACACATCCTCCGCAGCTGCAACGTGCTGCTCGACGACGAATCCTGCGTAGAATCCCGAAAGCAGCACGTCCTACGGTCGCGATGGCTTACACCAAACTTCTCCGTAAAGTGGCAACGGAGAAAGACTCAAGCTCCTGGCAGAAGCTTTTTGCAGCTACCCCCGCTATACTGTCCCTTCCGAACAACAAGCGCGCAAGTCGACGAGTTTCACTGACTGCCCTCATCAAAAGCAAGATCGCCCTATTCGAGCGAGGGGAAGACAGTGAAGACGCCCCCCCGCCCCCCCAAAGGCGAAAGAAACAAGATGACGACGAGACACTCCGTGCTAGAGTAGATGAGCAGTTGAACGATTTCAGTATCACAGGCGCGGTTCGCACAATTTTCTCTACCGACACTCTAGCAGGTGATTCAACGGAGGTTGTCCAGAACCTCCAAGACAAGCATCCCCAAGCTCCGCCACCACAGTTGCCTCAAAATCCCCCAGACAGCAGCTTCGTTGCGGTATGCCCCGACGAGCTTGTGACAGTGCTTCGTATGATGCCAAAAGGCTCAGCAGGAGGTATGGATGGCCTACGACCACAGCATCTTCTCGATCTCATAGGACACAGACAGGATGATGCTTCGAAAGATTTCTGCGAAGCACTGACCGATGTTATCAATCTGATACTGGCCGCGGACGTTCCAGCAGACATTGTGCCATACTTATGCGGAGCGAGGTTGGTAGCGTTGCGGAAGAAGGATGGGG